>CAHIKZ030002666.1:1760000-1812500 GCA_903632075.3 Acanthosepion pharaonis
TCGTAGTATTGAAAACTGAAAAGAAATACAAGTCCAATACACACACACACACACACACACACACACACACACACATATATATATATATATATAGCTTTCCCTGACGATCCGCTTAGGTGAGTTTATTTTTTAGCCGTGCACTTTCAAATGTCACTACAGTCTCTATCATGAATTAAGTTTTTAGTCTGTTCATGAATTTTTGACTCACCCCCGAGTTCCCACTTTTGCTGGGACCAATTTCAATTCAAGGTGACATCAGCAAAATAAATTGAGGAAAGCTAACCTATTTAATGTTGTCTATTTCCCTTGTATTACATCGTCTTCGAGAACTGTAAGTTTTTCTTTGCACTGAGTTCAGTATAAAATTTTGGTGTTGGCTATTAAAATTTATCTTGTGTAAATAGTATTTTTGTTGCTTGTATTAGGTTGATCTCTGTATGCAGGAATTGCAAAAATGCTGACAAATCAACTTAAAAGAGAGTGTGATGCAATGGTATCTAATATAAATAATTCATTTTGTTTGTTGATTGTAAGTATTGGAAATATAATCTCTTAAAAGCGAGAATTTATAAACTACATTATTTTTACATAGCGTGATTGATTGCGATGAGGAATATTTCCAAGTATTAGATTAGACGTTTTGAATTTATTGTAATAAATAATAAAGCTAAAGTATTTTTAAGATCAATACCTGTTATATACAGGCGGATTATATTTTCCGTTCTGTTTAAAATTAGGAAACTTCTGGTTACAAGAGCAAAAATAAATAGTGTCTATTAATTTTGTTTATCTCAAATTGGTTGCTTATCTTTTATTCTTTGCAAAATTTCTTTAAAGTCAATCTTATTTCTTATCAGAAATACAATTCTGGAAATTATTGTTGATAAGAATTTTTTTATTCTATATGAAACAATATATCCGAAGAGAAAATAATTTTC
This sequence comes from Acanthosepion pharaonis, assembly GCA_903632075.3. Taxonomy (NCBI): domain Eukaryota; kingdom Metazoa; phylum Mollusca; class Cephalopoda; order Sepiida; family Sepiidae; genus Acanthosepion; species Acanthosepion pharaonis. The sequence continues at coordinate 1,760,939 of CAHIKZ030002666.1, forward strand.
GTACCGTTATTCATGGTTTGAAAACAACTTACTGGAAGCTGGAAAAAGTTAATAAAAAAATTGGACAGACAGATCCTATCAGTATTGTTTAATAAAACTTGTTTCCAAAACTTCTTACTACCTAAATACACTATATATATATATTCAAAATTATAATATATGCATTTTATGAAATCACTAAAAAATTTTGTGTGCAATTTTGTAACGACACTACTACTGTCTTATCAAGTGATGGTTTTGATTACTGCAATCAACAGTGCACTAGATGAGATAATATTAGTGTTTTAAGAAATTGCAATATTTCAAGTGATTTTATAACATATGTATGTTATAATTTTGAATAAATATTAATTTCTCTTCTTGGTATTGAGTACTCTTTTAAGATTAATGTGTTTTGGTTATCGGAATTTTATTCCATTTGAACCAACCCTGTACTTATATATATATATATATATATATATATATATATATATATATATATATATATATATATATGGGGTGTGAGTCTAAAAACCTGTTTGAAATTCATCACGCTGATTAACAAGAAGATTTATGTTTGAGTAATAACAGGAATTCAAATAAGACCATGAAGAATAAAGAAACAAAATATAACACTCGACAATTCATAGGAGACTGAAAAAATAACTTCTATGTTTACTAATCAAGCCCGACTACAGTCCTTCAAACAAATCCCAGAAACATGCATTTGACTTTTGCACAAAATTTGCCATCACAATTATGACGGATTTTATTTTAGTTCAAATAAGAATGCCATTTTTTAGATAGAGTAAAGTTTGCAGGATGAAAGGAACAACTTTCATCTTAGAGAAATTGTACAGTTTTTCAAGTATGGTGGCAGTAATATAATATTAGTTTTGAGATTTTCAGCTAATGATCCTTCACACATTGGAATAGTGTATAGAAACATAGAAAGCAAAAATATATCAAGATGATACTGTAGAATTTCAAGCACTATTTTTTGTTTGACCTAAATCTTTATGCACTGTAATGATCTGAAATATAGTCAAAAAAATGATTTATTAATAAAAATGATAACAAAATTGCTGTAACTGAAGCAGAGATATTGAAACCTTTGCAGTATGAAAAATTAGAATTCCAGTTGAGAGATACGGAACGGTCGTAACTAATTGTAAAGACAGGAAGCTCTTATAACAAAAGATTAAATAAACATTTGATTAATTTTGGGCAAATTTTTCAGAATATTCTAAGAAAAAATTCGCTCGATGATTATATATATATATATATATATATGAAGTTAACATCATGCGGCGACAATCTGTTTCATGCTAGAACACAATGTTCATGATGACCTGAAGATTACGTTCCAGATATTATGAAACAAACTCACCGCATGGCATATCCTAGAAATATTTTTATCCCCCCCCACACACATACACACACACATACATATATTCTTATAAACGGTAAACGTTATATTTATTCGATAGTCGTATCCTAATAGACGCTCAGGTTAATTTTCTTAAACGGTATATTTATTTATTTTCATCAACCGGTAGATGAAAATAAATAAATAAAATTATACGGAGCGTCTATAAAATACGAGTGTCCACTAAAAATAATATTAAAATAATTAAAATCTGCCGGATTTATTACTGAAAAATGCCTCCACTTTCTTTACAAATTACTTTGTTTACGTTAGGATAGGAAACTGAACAGATATGTCGATTTCGAGAGTCAGAGAAAAATCTGTGTTTAAAGGCTCTATTCAGACCTTGCTTGGTCACTGATGCACTCTGAGAGGTGAGAGGTCAAACCACGTTAAATCTAATGACGGTTTCCCTTAGGGCAACGTAAGTCCAAATACTACCGGATATATATATATATATATATATATATATATATATATATATATATATATATATATTCATTTATATTGTGCATATTTCGACTGCATTTTTCTCATTCAAACAGATTAGATTAAATAATTTAGATATATCATGACGATTGGTTTTCGTTGTGACACTTTCAATTTCTCGGATTAATTTCTTGGTAGTCTTAGAAAAGTGATTAAGAAAAATACTAAACTTTTCTTTCAAATTGTTTTATTTTCCCAAGTACTTTTAATCTCATCTGAGACCATCTTCAAGGAGTTAAGGTCATTACAACGATGCTAACAAAAAGGCTACATTTCATTTGGCCGAGCATCATTCAATATCTCAGCATTTTAATGAACACTCATGTCCCCAGTTACAAATTAGACGGATATTAATTGCAAATATCTATATTACATAAAACAATAATAAGCAAAAACTATAAATCCTTTAAGCCCTTTATATGAGAGAATTAAAAGACAAAATAAATAAAGTCAGCTATGAATATAGCCACAACGTCTTTAAATGTTTATAAAACTATTGTATATGGATGAGATAAAATGAATAAAGTTACTCCCCTTATAGTGGAAAAAAAAACACAACAAAAACCACGTGAAAATTGAACTTTGAAATCTAGAACGCTGCATAAGCAGTTAAAACGAACACTTGAAATGCTTTGAATTTACAGAAACATATATACATACTCACAGACAATATGATATCAGATGAGATTGAAAGTACTTGGGAGAATAAAAGATATCTGAAAGAAATATTTGTATTATTTTTAATCAATTTTTTAAGGCTATCAAGAAAATAATCTACGAACGTGAAAAAACACAACGAAAACTACTCGACATGATATGTCTAAATTATTTAACCAAACCTGTTTAAAATATATATATATATATATATATATATATATATATATATATATATATATATAAAAAAGCTTAAACACTATTATTATTAATTTTATTATATCGTTACTCTGTCCTGGACATTGAGTTCTACCTGGATTCTATCCTCTTTTTTTTATACAAAAATATATATGTATGTGCATGCATGTATGTATATATATTTATATATTATGCATATGTATGTATATTTACCACTAATATTATCTATCTATCTATCTATCTATCTATCTATCTATCTATCTATATATATATATATATATATATATATATATATATATATATATACACTAATTCTCCTATATTTCTATGTTCCCTTGAATGAATACCTTTAAATTCTCACCACTAATTTCCTATTGGATTCAGGTAGGTTCGGACTAATTTTAGGCTAAAATAAGACGTTGCACTTGTATTCAGTCAATTTTCATCAGTGCACTTATAATTCTTACCCTGTTGGAAAATAGAAACGTAGACTTCCATAAAGTTATCTGAGAAAATCGTCCTGATTTTTCTTAAAATATCACGTAGCCCCTTCATTTACATGTTTCCAATGATTTAAAGCAAAAAGTCTATTTCATTTGCATTAAGCACTACAAAAGCACGAGAATCATTGATTTATGCATTACATGTTATGGATAATGTTTCCATAGCTCGAGACTTCTGTTCTTTTCCTCAACACTTTCTGTGCCTAATTCCGAGCGAACTTTAACATTTTAGTTTAATCTCTCCATAAAAACTGATTTACAAACATCATCTTTTTCTAAGTTTGCATATGAAACTTTCAGTCAATCCTTACGATGATGACTTTTTAACAAATGTATTTATCGTGAACAGTAAATGTCAGAACCATGTTTAATAAACAGCTTACTTTAACTCACACATTTACTTCCTTGTTTGAAAAATCTTTTAACACAACTTTCGTAGTCATTTTGTATTCCCAAACATGTTTCTTTGCAGTCTTAGAAAGAGTTTAGGCTAATGACTCTTCCCTGGAAAGTCTCTTTTATCACTTTTTAAAAAAATAATTTCCCATCATATAATAGACAGTTTGAGTATAAAAAGCTACTTATCTGCTGGACCAGTACTAATTCCTGAATTTCAATCGTTCATAATTCATTGTTTTAAATCTGATGGCAACTCTTTCAGCTTCGACATGTTGTTATTGTTAAGATGCAACGCGAAGTAAACAATTCATTTGAGAAAATTAAATTTTTCTTAAAATATATATACAACCCAAAGATATAGACATACAGAATACGTCATTAGTATGAATTTTATTTTATAAAAAATTATAATCATTTCTGGGATGCGGATAAGTTTGTTCCTGCCAATTTTGTGTTTATATTTCTGCTGTATTGAATAACATTTTCTAAAATTAAATTCAATAAAACAAAAAAATCTGAAATCAATTATGACAATTTACACGACGCCGTAGGCAATATTCAAACTTTTATATATATAAAAAATCTGTTTAATATTTGAAAAGTGAATTTCTAAATATAATTGCTTGGAATTTATGTGTAATTTTGCGCATCATTGCATTTAAAAGAATGAATATATATATATATATATATATATATATATATATATATATAATATATAGGTACGAGTTACTTGTCCTTGTTTTTTTTGAGTGATATTCAAATTCGTTTGCGAAGGTATATATTACGACATAATTAGAGTAGATAATGTTATATTCTAGCAAAAATTATTTCAGGAATCTTAAATATAATTTCAATATCAATGATAGTGAGTGAAGATTAAACAATTTTAAATGATTACAAAAATATATTATATCAACCAAGATAATTCATTTAATATTATATAAAACTTAACCTGTGGTGTAAATATATGTTAAATAAAACGTAAAAAAATTATTCATTTTTATAAAAATATTGAGAATATTTCTTCTTTTTTTTCCTTCAATATATTCCTCCATATTTGTTCTCATTTTCCAGCAAAATATCCCGAAATGGAAAAACATGTAAACATCATCTGCTGCGAATGAAGTAGGCAACATTTAAAAAAAAGGAAGAAAAATAACTTATTAGAGATTACGGTTTCTTAAAAAAACTTCAGCACAAAATTATTTTTTAGCATTTTATAAATTTATATATATATATGTTTGAATTAGCCGCAGGTATATGAAACCGAAAATTGAAAATAAAAATTATTAACTCTAATGTACCAGAGGGTTGAACTGTATTTTCTATAAAATACTTTTAATCTTCAATAACTCTAATCATACACGCATCGTTTTAGAATTTTGTAATCCTGACAAATTCCATAAAGTAAAATCTGAACATGGAATTTTAGACTTTTCTCTCCATGAGGTTGTTGAGTGAGGAAGTGATTTCGTTCGACTTCTCTCTTGTCAGAAACTACATCAAAATACTAAGGCATCAAATAGTAAGAAAAACATCTTTTCCCGAGTATGTTCTTCAAACAAAGGGGTCCCTCGAAAAGAAGGTATCTGAGTTGGACATATTTATTAACAGTGGAATAAGAATTGAGTAAGGATGTTTCTGTCCGTGTAAAAAGTAAATCTTTGAATTCTCAAAGTTTGAATTCTCAAACCATGGTAGAGGTGGTTGTTTAAATGAAGGAAAACAGAGAGAAAAGAGTGTAGAGATTGGTCAAAAATACCTGACCTCATGGAATAATTCGATTGCAGAAACCTCACAAACTTGGTGAGATATGTCATAAGTAACAAGGGTGGTGTCAGTTCACAATAGTGATTATATATTGTTACACCATGCTAAATTTTCTTGAGGGAGAAAAAATAATTTCATAAAAGAAATAGGCTGTAATTTTCCTGGACCCACCAAACACTTTACTTCCCAAAATCTGGTTATTTAGTTGAAAAATTTGATGAAGAGAAACCAGAATTTTTTTTGAAAAACTCTATAATATGGAAAAAAAGTACGTATGATATGCAACTATATATATATATATATATATATATATATATATATAGAAGGACACACAATTATGTTGAGTAAAAAGTCACTCAGCTTCAATGTTGCCCTCGAAGCTACGTCAAAAGCAATTTTATGTATGGATAAGGTGATCCACTTTCATACTAGACGTCAGGTGGCTCATGGTAGCCTTCAAAGTACCACAGGTATTCTGCAGTCGTAATGTTCCCCGGAAAGCAAAACAAATCTAGAGGCAGTATGTTGAATGATACAGGATTGGTAATATTCTAATCCAGACACTCCTGAAGTGAGTCACACTGAAGATGTATGCGGTAACCTTACAACTTAAGCCATGGGATAACAGCTGGAGCAACGATATCCAGCTTTCGATATCCAGGGCCATTGCAGGTTATATAAACACGAATTGCAGAAGTTTGCGAACCAGCTAAATTGCCTTACTCCTAATCATCTGGTCACTTTTAAGAAGGTCGCTGTCTCCAAGAAACTGCAGTTAGCGGCTAGTACAAGGAAAACTGCACAAACTTTCATGCCTGCAAGTTGAAAGGCGCTCGACATGTTTGAAAAAGGAATGCTAAAATATTGCGCATACCACGTAACATTAAGACGTTTTCCATTTAAAACCCACTAACAGTTTTTCTCATCTCTATCTATCTATCTATCTATCTATCTATCTATCTATCTATCTATCTGTACGCGTGTTTGTGTTTGCTTTTTTTGCTTATTTTTGTATGATTGGAATTGTTGAGATATTTTGTTATTTTAAAACCAGATTTCAACTCAATGTAAAATCTCTCGTTTGAGTAGAAACCTTAACAGACTGCAATTACAATTTAACAAAAGATAAATCCGTTTTTAAAATTACTTTGCGTGAACAAGACTGGGAAGAATGTAGAAAAGCAAATATTAAATTTATTAACAGATTTCAACATATTTGAAATAAATCCAATATAAAATGAATTTAATCGAGCAGATAAGAACCCACCATTTGTTAAAAGGTTCTCTTTATTTGATGAGATGAAGCAGCTGCTTAAAATCAATTATAATTATCTGTATATTTACTTTCTAATCCATTTGATCGGGCTTATATATATATATATATATATATATATATATATATATATATATATATATATATATATATATATGCGTGTGTTTGTGCAGCAATATTTGTTTTTACATATGTTTCTGTTTTATTCAGTTTTTCTGATGTTCTTACAGTTTCCCTTCTAACATAAACATACGAAATGACACTAAAATTGAACACCTTGAAAATCGCCAATGGGACAATAATTCCTACTCACAATTTTCTATAGCTTTTTATTCCCAGAAAAGACAACATTAAGAACATTAGAAAAACTAAATAAAAAAGAATCTTTCGTTGTACGTCAATAAAACACAAACATACACAAATTTAAATTAGTTTGACACAAGGTTCTAAAATTAAAGCTTTAGTTGAAGATACTGCTAGAGCTGTCAAATCCATCATACAAAATCGCTGGAAAATGGTTATCGGATATAATTTGTTTATACACACGATATGCACCATATTTTTCTGTCAATTTTTAATATTTACTGTATATTACTGGGAAAAACACTTATGCGGATAGAAAATTGGGAAAGTACACAATAATAAAACGAGGTGTAAGAAAAAGCTGCATCTTTTTATCAGATTTGTTAACTTTTATTGCGAGGCGATCTGAAAGTAACTAAAAGTCCTATCTGATTTTAATACTGGTGGGCAACAATTACATACGGCGTAGTGGAGAAGATAAAGGGAGTAAACTCTGAGCCATGTTAGAAAAGAAAAGCATACAGGGTAGTGAATGTTTTGTAAATTTCCTCACAGATGAAGGTGAGACTAGAAGCAACAGAGACATCAATACTTTGGTAATTATCTGCTGTAAAAATTGGCTAACCCTCAGAAAATATTATAATTATTTTTTATTTGTAGGTGTAGATACTTGTTTTGATCAAGTTTTTGCCTGGTGAAATTCAGGCTTTGGAAATATGTTATTGCGTCGCAATATAATACACGTTAATTGTCTTCGCAGCATTTTCTATTTAGCTTCAAACTTAATCCGTTTATTGTTTTTGCTCTTCTCTGCAGGTAGCACCAATACATATATTGTCTTAATAAATTATCATATTCTTAACATCACCATTTAGTACATTTTCAATGGCTCTTTGAAATAAAACACTTGTTCAGTCTACACCATAAAGCATATAATAAGTAAGCTTATTGCAGATGTAATCGTAGTGACCGCTTTCAATTTTTCATCAGGTTGTGCCTCGTTATAGGAAAATTTGAGGTCAGTTTTAGCAAGGGGTTTAATTCCTGACAACTGGTGAATAGCAGTTTCAATGTTATCAATAGAGAACGAATCGGAGCATATATTGTGGTTTACTCCTATTTCGTAATGAACACATCTTTCACATTCGACTTTCGTAAATGAACAATGGATGAGGCCCAATTACTACCAACAAGGGAGATATACTCTAAAAAGCCTTGCTCCCCCATTGTTTTTAGTTATGCAATTATTAAAGTGCGCAGCGAGACTCAAAGTAAGAGGTTTGACTATTTTCTTTTAATTGAATGCTCATTTTGCATCCTGTTAATATCCACGTGTCATTATTTTCCAACATTACACTGTTAATTAATTTGGTTGTGTCTACTTTCAAGTTATCTAATCCCACGAGTCCATGACATTTTTCATATTCCACTACTGTGATGGGAATAATTTCGATGCGCGTGTTGGTCTCAAAAGTTTTTTTTTAATATAGGTTTGTCCATTTGTTCCAGCAAATTTATTGGGATTCGGGTGGCACCGCTTCTAGTATCTACTTACATAGGAAAAGTTATACAATTCAATTTAACTTTTTCTCTGACACTTTTCTCTTCATGTCGTTGTATTCCAAATACAGCTTTATTTTCCTGAGAGGAGTACATTTTCTACCCTTATAACTTCCTTTTTTTTTGCTTGCCAACAACCTGGAATTTTTTTCTTTTCACAATTCCAGCATACTTGTCCTAAAGCTGGACATTTTTCTTGTCCTGTTCATGCTTATTTTAGAGTATTTGCACTGCACAAGGTAATTCGATATGATGTATGCATCGACATTATTTTTGATGTATTGAATATACATCAAACACGCCTTCAATTAAACTCAATTGTATTAATTCACGTTCGATTTCTCCATTGCCAATATTTTCAAATTCACAGAATCTGGAAACTTCTCATAACTTTGATAAACACTGTAATATTCTTTCGTTCGGCTTTTGTTTTCTCGCGAGAAACTTTGTCCCCTCAGCAATAATCAAATTTTTCGAAAATTGTGAAAAGGTTGAATCCGTTAAGTCTCTGGGATATATCCTTATCTTTCTGATGGTCTAAAACCCTGTCGAATTCAAAAAGAATATATTTATTAATGTAACGATACAATAATTGTGGCACATAGCCGATGGTGAAGTGGGCAAATGCTGGTCTTGGCTAACGATCCTAGTCATTCACGAACACGACCCATTCATCCAATATAATTAATCCATCTCCAACAAGAACTCATCTATCACCATTCAGTACTACATATACCACAATTCCAGGTATTCACAGGGGGAGCCTACAAAACACCCCATGATATAAAAATTTCATGAAAGTTCATAATGTCTTTTTTAATAAATATCTATAAAAAAAATTCATGACTCATGAAATGAGAGGGAAGGTATGAACTCAGAAAACTAACAAAAATATTGTAATGAAACAAATTAAAACAAAACAGATGTTAGTAGGACCCGTCCACCTCTCAAAATAAGAGTGACCGCTATATTCAGTCGATAGAAAGAATCAAGTAGCATACTCTGTAATGGATTAGGAAGGGTGAAATAAATGATAGAATGGGAAAATCAAATTCTGAACCAGCCAAGATAAAAAAGGGAAAAAAAACAAACAAACAGGGAACTGGGAATTTCGAATCATAACAAAAGAAAATGCCGGGAAGATCTATCGACTTATTAACATTAACTAGGAAAACAAATCGTGTTTAATTGAGCCAGGTTGGGGTTCACTTTGACTAAGTGGACTTAAAAGGAACGAATAGTCTCTTTTTACGAACCAAGCTCGACTTTCCTCAAATTTCGCTGTCGATGACAAATGCTTTTTATCAGTTCTGATCTTCACCTTCAGCTGAGTCTGAAAGAATCCGACCAGAGCCTGATGAGAATAGCGTTCGTAAGGACACATTTCCTCCATCCGGGTCGTCCATACCACCATTCGAACCACGGCTAGCAGCGCCAGAAAAACCATTCGTTTCACCCTATTATCGCACACGTATGCGAGGTCGATGAGCACAATAATATCGGGAGCTATACGAGCCGTCAACTCACCGACATAGTCCCAGAAAGAGCGCACCTGAGGACAATGGTAGAAGACATAAGAAACCGTTTTTACTAATCCAATGATCGTCGGGCAAATCCGACCATCCTTTAATCCTGTCATTGGCATTGAACGTTCCGAAAATCGCCAAAGTAAGCCATGTTTTTAATTTGCTGCTGGCGCCAGAAAAGACCAGAAAGCGCGTAACTTGGCCGCCGACAAGCCGAGCCGCCTACAGGATGGATCCTTTGCCCGACCCTAGGCTAATTATACAAGAACTGTGAAAGGTTATCGAGGAACGACGCTCAAGGCTGCTCGACATTAATTGAGGAAAGACGACCTTTTCCCTGACCTACGACGGCGCTTAGCCGAGTCTGTGACAAATCTATAGGCGTTCTAACTCCCCCCCCTTGCCGAATGCAAAAAAAGAAATCTGTAATCTTGTTCTCCTCTACTATAAATTTGTGTACCACTGACAACAAAACAAGGTCCATGTTTTCACGATTCTTATACAAAAAATTTTATCCTATCAGTTCCGACTTATTGATGTGAAGTCTTCTAGTCTGTGATATAGAAGTTCTACTCATGTACCAAGTGACCACTGACTTAGTTGAGGTCGGTCGATTCTATGAAAATGGAGAATGTACTAAATCAGCTGAATAGTTGACATTTTCTTTTGAAAATGAAGTGACATTTTCTTTTGAAGATGAAGTTCACCTCTAGACTTAATTACTTCCTTTAATAAATTCATTACACACACAAAATACATGTTAGCAAAAAGGACAAGTGACGTTGTAGTTTTAAACTTCTAAAATCATAAATGGAAAAACTTTTGAGACATTTTTCTATTTTCTGGTTCATGAATCCATTTTAAACGGTGCAGATAGAAAGTCCAGTGCATTTTATTGGCAGTCGAAGTGATAAAATAGAAAATATCCATGGTGGCAGGCACTACACAGAATCGATAATACCAAACAAGTGTATTTTATCATTTCAATTGATAGAAAAGGAACTATTTCAGATATTGTAAGAACTCCACTTTATTATATTGTCTAGTTTAATCAAAATATTGTGAAAATTGATTTCCCAGAATATTCACATTGCTTGCAGGTTCACATAACAGAGACACTTAGAGGGCAGTAGTTTTTCAATAATGATGAAGTGAAAAAGGCAACAAAATGGTCACGATGATTCTTTAAGCAGGGAAAATTGACCCTCATTTAAAGCTAGAATGACAAGTTTGAGACAGGAAGAAACGACGTAGAGGACTTCTTTGGGAATCCTAAGATAACTTGTTTGGCTTTATGCATTTCCTCTATTAAATCTATTATAAGGAAAATGAAACAGACATTGCGCTTAGATCCCCTACGCTAAACAACGCACACGCGCACAAAGATATATATATATATATATATATATATATATATATATATATATATATATATATATATATATATATATATATATATATATATATATATCTGTGTGTGTATATATATCTGTGTGTGTGTATATATAATATACATAAATATATTCTCTCTCTCTCTCTCTTATACACACACACTTACATATATCAGACAAAATGTAAAGTCATTCGTATGTCTTTTTCTCTTAAAATCTTTTTTCTCAGCTACATTTCAAACTCTGAAAGAGATTTTTGTTTGTATCATAAATGGAACAGTTTAAAACCATAAGCCAAACGACCGATTACAAATTGCTGAACTTCAAAGATTTATTCAAATTTATATTCAAAATGGTGGCATAGAATTTGAAAGTGAAATGTTAAATTCACAAAAATCTGGAACAATAATCAATCATCTGAAGTACAGCGTAGTTTTTCTTTAAAATAATTTTCTATTTATGCGACTCATATGCAAAAATGAATTAAGAGATCATGCATAAAAAAAAAGATTTCTTGTAAAATTAATTAATTACGATATAAATTATTGATTTCCCTAAAAACCATATATACAGGGTGTATCTATAATACTTTTACAAAGTTTGCGGCTGATTCCTCACAACAAAACAAGGACAAAAGTTCATACGAACATGTCTCCATAAATTCACCGTTTTTGAGTTATTACGTTTTTAGAAAGTTTACGGTAGATGGCGCTTTGTTGCCATTTAGACTAGGTTACATTTTTCAATGGTTTTACATTTGTGGTTAGTCTGTCTTCAATGTTTAACGTGTATAGTAGTGAGTTAACTGAGAAGTGCTATGTTTAATAAAGGCAGGATTTTCACATCATGAGAATGCAGTTATGGCTATGGACGCGAGTCTGCACGGATTTATCAGACCGAAGGCAGCCCAGTCACCCAACCTTTGCTGCTGTTTATCGTTGCGTTGCTGAGACAGGATCTTTGGTTCCACAAAGGACAAATTATACAAACTGTCGTAAACGATCCAGGTATCAGCACACATCAAGTTGCCTTAGCATGTTGTACAACTCACACTACCGCAGTGAGGGTACTTCAAAAGCATCTCCTGTATCCGTATCATTTGCAACGTGTGCAAGGTCTTTCACCTTTCTGATTATTGACCACGGGAGGACTTTTGTTGATGGTTTGTTGCAAAAAAACTGTCGTTCCGTTGTTTGTCTCTTGAGTCTTGTTTACAAATGAAGGCGGGTCGGAATCCCCATGATAAAATACAGGCTAGACACCAGTATGAGTTTACGATTAATGTATGGGCTGGAATCGTAGGTGACTGTCTGGTATGTCCATATGTTCTCTCAGCATGTCTTACAAGAGCTGTGTACAGGGAGTTTATTTTGAACACACTTCCATCTATTACAGGATGCTAACACGAAAACACGTGAAGTTCATGTATGATGGGATCCAGCACATTTTAGGCGTAATTTTCGCGATGTACTAAAATCTACCATGAAAGTTGAATAAGTACAGTAGGACCTGGTTTCATGGCCTGCTCGTTCTTCCGGCCTCAATCCTTATAATTTTATCGGTGGGACCACATAAAACAATTGGTTATGTAGCAGACATTAATAATGCAAAGACGATTCATCAACGTGTCATGGAGTCCTGTGAAACCATTCGACACCGTGTGGAAGTATCTGAAAGTGTCGGCCTGTCAATATTCCGACGGGATGCATGCGCGTCTAAGAAGCAAGCGGAAGACATTTTGAATATTTGTAATGAGTTGCTGAGTTGAGGTACGACGATGGCCTTTTGACATATGTTTACAGGAACATTTTACCTTGTTTTGGTGCCAAGAACCTGCTACCAAATTTTGTAAAATAATTTTTGGATTTTGTCTTGGATTGTACTTTTAACAGCGTCTACCCTAAATTTTAAAGTTAATTACTTAAAAACGACGGAGTTGCAGACATATGTTTATATGAACTTTTGTCATTGTTTTGGTCTGAGGAACTCGAAGCTAAAGTTTTGTAAAAGTATTTTTAATACAACGTATATATATATATATATATATATATATATATATATATATATATATATATATATATATACCAGGGAAGAAGTTATAATAGTTTCAACTAGAGAAAAGTGTGTATAATAAAAACAAGAGAGAAACCAGAAAAGGTTTTTGGTTGTAATGTGGATTTTTTTTAAAATTATATATTTCGCTTTATTTCCCATAATTTTGCTACACGGGTTTCCGATATCGGGACCTTTATCAGGCAAAGAGTGGATATTTCTACATATTATTAAAGCGAATTATTTTTTCTTATGTTTTTAGATGTTAAATATTCTCGATATTAGACATTCTCTTTTTTGTCTGTTAGTGACCCAAATGTCTTTCTTGAAATGGCAATGAAAGAATTCTGCGTTAAGGGCAATAAAACAATTACGACTGGTCGGAGATAGAGTAAGAAAGATATCTATATTCTTATCTTTGAATTACTCCTGTGTAGTCTTATATTTATTTCCATTTTTTGTGTTTTTGTCAGCATGCGCACGCATACGTATATTCCCTCTCCATATATACATAATGTCTTATTAGTATACACATATGTACACATTCACATACACATACACACAAACACACATACGCACAAACACACATACACACACTTCCTATGTTGTGTAGGGTCCCGGTGCTCGCCAGTGAGCAGTTTTGTTTTTGTCAATATATGTATATATATATATATATATATATACACCAATACATGCATGTACATGCGCACTCCCTTTTTATACACACATACTGTCTTATTATAAGGAATTAGTATACACATATATACACACGCACACGTATACATACATACATGCACAATTCCTATGTTGTGTAGGGTTTTTGCGCGTGTTTGTGAGCAGTCTATTCTTTTTCCCAATATGTGAATACATATCCGTGCTCCACATATGCTCGCGTGTGAGTGTGTGCGCATGGATGCGAGTGGTTTGACCACTGTACTTGGCCATTATATGTGTATGTCCTGTGCTTTTGCGGGTGGGGTTATGATCTATTCAGTGCTGGTTTAAATTTGTTTATGAAATTTTTTTCTTGTATTTGTAGGTAAGAATAATTGCCTGTTTGGCGTATTGGGATAATTTTAAATTCACCCTAGTTATATTTATACTACAATTGAAGCCCTTCAAAATAACGGTGAGGCTCGTGCCGTGGCCCTAGACATCTCCAAAGCGTTCGATAGGGTTTGGCACGCCGGCCTTCTTCGTAAGCTCCAGGGTTATGGTATTACTGGTCGACTGTTTGATGTAATACAATCATTCCTGTCAAACCGAGAATTGAAGGTCGTTCTCAACAGATTCTCCTCCAGTTCCTATCCACGGACAGGTGTTCCCCAAGGCTCCATCCTTGGCCCCCTCTTTTCCTTATTTTCATCAATGACCTTCCTGACGCCATAGCTTCCCAAGTTGGCATCTACGCAGACGACACTACAATTTACTCCTGCCTCAAAAACAAATCTAGTATCGGTGACAAAACTAACCTGGCCGTGATCTTGAAATGGACCTCCAATTGGTTGTTAACTGGGGTAAGAATTGGCTGGTCAACTTTAACGCCTCAAAAACTAAATTACTCTCCATTAACCCCCCATAGAGATCCTTCCCTGCCCCCCATTAAAATGTCTGATAGTCAACTTCCTGAGAGCAACTTCCTGCGTCTGATCGGTTTCACGCTGACTGCTGACCTGAGATGGAAGAAATACATTGAGTCAATTGCTTCTTACACCGCGAGGAAAGTTGGCTCTCTGTGCCGCGCCAGGAAATTTTTCTCCCCTGAATCGATACTTCAAATATACAAAACAACCATTCTCCCTTGCATAGAGTATTGCTGCCATATATGGTCTGGAGCACCTTCTGCTTACCTCGGAGTTCTTGACAAGATCCAGAGAAGAATATGTAATCTAATTGGCCCTGATCTGGCGTCTCGTCTGCAGTCACTCTCTCACAGACGCGACGTCGCCTCTCTCTGTCTTTTCTACAAATAATTCCATGGTAATTGATCCGATGTGCTGCTTTCACTGGTTTCCAGACTCCATGAATTCAAGCGCCCTACGAGGCTGGCAATGCGCTCCCACTCTTACACTATAGAAATTTTTAAATGTAGCCATCTCTTCTACTCCAATAAATTCATACCTCGCACCTCTCGCCTGTGGAACACCCTTCCCAATTACTGTTTCCCTGAAAGCTATAATCTCCAAATATTCAAATGTAATGTCAATCGACACCTACAGTTACCTTGATCTACCCACTATCCTTCTCCTCATCCTTTCTTCTATCACTCCTATCCGCTCTCGCTCCAAATCTTCCGCAACCCCCTGCATCCTAGTGGCTTCATGCCTTGCTCGGGGCGTAATGCTTAAAAAAAAATTGACCCACAAGACACGGAAAAACAAATAAAAAAAACATACTGAGCCTAACAAAAAACAGGCCCAAATTGAAATACATGAAGACAATACACCTTACGAAAAATACACAGAGATTGATAAATTGTTAACAGAAATCAAAGAACTATGTCTCAAAGAAATTCACCAATTCCTGTCAGAATTATGTGAGGGAAAAATGCAAAGAGGAGGACATATCTCGGCATATTTTAGAAAGATAACCTGGTTGAAAATATTACCAACAAAAGAAAAAAATGGATAATGAGAGAGAACAAAAAAAAACGATCCAAACTCAAAATAAATCACAATACTCAACACAAATCAATTGCATGTAGCATCAGCAAATATAGAGAAAACCACACAACACAGTTAAGAACCCGAATACATAAGACCACACACAAACAGACCCACCCTAACACATTCTACCATACGCAAACTCATACACATAGTAAGAGCCCTAATAGATACTACCACACACAAACGCACCTACTCAACAAATACAATTAAGAAAATATACTGAATAGCGTACAAACAAACCTTCACAACAGATGACCACACCATAACACATCGAGACAAAGATCAGAATACACGCACATTCGAGAAACCAACACTTACAGATACCACCTAGCACAACAAACCAAACCCATCAACCATTACCCATATCAAGGAATACAATCAAAATTCCCCGAAAATTTCTATGCACAACCCATATACAATCCATACAGAAGCAACAAATCTAGAAACATTTGGAACACTCCTTAAAATAAAAACAAACACACCTACATAGATCCATCGAGAAACAACACCACCAATTTCGCCGCAAAAAATCTCTCATTGGCTAGAAAACCTGAATAGTACAGAGAGAGGTTATCTCTTAAAAAACCCGAAATATGTTAAAAGAAACAATCATTATTTTTTTATAAGCCCCAACCCGGACAAGAAGACCATTTTAGATGACACAAAACACAAAATAATAACCCTATCTACATATAAACTTACAAAGGACGAAATCAACCTATTGAAATTAGGCCTAAAATTCTGCCCTGCTCCGAAAAGCTGTATAACAGACCTAAAAAAAGACCTTAGAGAATTTGAACGCAAATTCAGACTAAAAGAAATATTTAATAATAACGATAATATTACAGATGAGTTATTAGTAAACCAATTTATTCCCAAACAAAAATAATAATACCAATGAGCTAAATATATATTTTTAAAAACTCTGGAACCTCGACCTTCAAGAAAAATCCAAACCATTCGACAAGCTTACATACAGACAAAGACTAGCGTTAGAGAACATTCGAAAAAATAATAACATAATTATAAAAGAAGCAGATAAAGGCAGAGCTATAGTGATCATGGACAAATCATACTATAAAACAAAAATTCTAGAAACACTAGGGAATAGGAACAACTACAAATTGATTGACACTAATATAGACAAAAACATTATAACAAAAAATACAAAACTCTGCGCAACACAATAAAATATTAACAAAAAAAGAAAAGGATTTCCCAATAAACTTTGTACCAGAAACAAGGAATTTGTATGGATTACCAAAAATTCACAAATCGAGTGATATAAAAGTAGCTATCCAGACACAAAAATCTGAATACATTAGCATCCCAAACCCCAGTGACCTTACATTCAAACCCATTGTAGCAGGACCAACCTGTTCTACTAGTAAACTCAGTAACCTAATAGACACAATATTACAGCCATTTACTAAGCAGATTAAAAGCTTCATCAGAGACGGTATTCCATTCCTTAGTTCCATACCACAATAAGTAGATCCGATAATACGTATGGCAACTTTTGACATTAGTAGCCTATATAGCAACATACCCCATGAGGGAGGCAAACTCATTCTGGATTGAAAAACATCCAGAAACACTACTTCTGAGATTCACTAAGGAATTCATTATCGATAGTATAGACCTAATTCTAAACAATAACACTTTTGAATTTGACAAGAAAAACTATATCCAAACCTTAGGTACCGCAATGGGAACAAAAATGGCACCAACATATGACCCACCCTAACATTAGCTTACCTAGAGGAAAATCTATATGAACAGATGGAACAAATATATTGGGGAAATATAAAAACCCACTCCATTAAATCGATTTTTAGATGATTTCATTTTCTGAATATCCTCAGCGGTGATATTAACCAATTCCACACTCTACTTCAAAACTTACTCCCCAAAATCAAATTCACCTAAGAATATAATTTCAACGAATTACCATTTTTAGATATACTCATTAGAATTTAAAACAACCGCATAATCACAGATATCTACCATAAACCCACAGGCACCCAACAATATCGTCATTTCAGGAGCCATCACGCAAAAAGCTGCCTGAAATCCATCCCCTTTTCTCTAGCACGTAGGGTTTGTACTATAGTGACTGATAAATACCTCCTAAAAAACATGCCTAGAAGAACTACACATAACTCTAAAAAAACGAAGCTACTCCACAACGTTAATAAACAAAGGTTTTGAACACGCAAAAAATTCCTTTAGACGAACTACAAAATACAACGAAACGTAGCGTCGAACAAACTCTAGCATATGTTTCAACATACAACAAGAACAATCCAGAACTATTTACAGAAATTACAAAACATCTAGACCTACTTAGCAAGAATGACAAACTGAAAAGTATATTAAAAACAACCAAAATAATTAAAAGCAAACGCCAATCTAAAAACCTAAAACACATACTAACCTCATCCAAATTTTACCTTCACACAATACAGGAAGTCACAAAATGCAACAAGATGTAGGGTTTGTGATATTATTATAGAAGGAAACTCCTACACTTTTGAAAACCCCAAAACGACATTCATAATAAATAAAAATTTAAACTGCAACTCCAAAAATGTGACTTATGCACTCAAATGCACAAAATTCAAGAAATCATATATAGGTATCAGCCAAAAACTAAACAACAGGTTCACTCTACATAAAAGCAACATAAAAATACCAGGCAACAGAAAATTCTTTGTAAAATTATCCCAATATAGCAAACAGACAATTATTCTTACCTACAAATACAAGAAAAAACTTCATAAACAAATTTAAACCAGCACTAAATAGATTATAACCTCACACGCAAAAGCACACAGCATACACACATAATGGCCAAATACAGTGGTCAAACTACTGCATCCATTCGTAAACACTCACACGCGGGTATATGTGGAGCACGAATATGTATACACATACTAGTAAAAATAATAGACTGCTCACAGGCTCGCGTGCAAACCCTACACAACATAGGA
Organism: Acanthosepion pharaonis; assembly: GCA_903632075.3. Taxonomy (NCBI): domain Eukaryota; kingdom Metazoa; phylum Mollusca; class Cephalopoda; order Sepiida; family Sepiidae; genus Acanthosepion; species Acanthosepion pharaonis. The sequence continues at coordinate 1,780,124 of CAHIKZ030002666.1, forward strand.
AATGTGCGTGTGTGTGTGTGCGCGTATGTACATATACATGTGTATGTATGTATGTGTATAATAATTCCTTATAATAAGACAGTATGTGTGTATAGAGAGGGAGTGCGCATGTACATGCGCGTACTGGTGTATATATATATATAAACACATATTGACAAAAACAAAACTGCTTATCGGGCACACAAGCGAAACCTAAACAACATAGGAATGTGTGCATGTGCGTTTGAGTGTATGTGTATGTATGTGTGTGTATGTGTCAGTGTATGTGTACATATGTGTATACTAATTCCTTATAATAAGACAGTGTGGATATATGCTGAGAGAAACACAAAATAATGGAAATAGATCTAAGAACATACAGGGGTCATTAAAAGATAAGAATATAGATATCTTTCTCAACCTTTCTGTTTTATTACTCTTCACTTAGAATTATATCACTGCCAGTTCAAGAAAGACATTTGGGTCACTAACATACAAAAAGAGAATATCTAATATCGAGAGTATTTAACATCGAAAAACATAAGAAAAAATAATTCCTTCAAATAATATGTGGAAATATACACTCTTTGCCTGATGAAGATCTTGGAAACCCGTGTAGCAAAATTATGGAAAATAAAGCATAATATATAATTTTAAAAATGCACATTAAAACCAAAAACGTTTACGGCTTCTCTCTTATTAAATATATATATATATATATATATATATATATATATATATATATATATATATATATATATGCGCTAATGTCCCAGTTAAAAAAAATTGATTGATATAACTATAATGAAGATTTACAGCAATCTATCTCTCCCGCCAATAAAAATTAAACCTAATATATTATGGAAACTTCTTTTGAGTTGTATCAATGATGTTTCCTTCTATGACCATCAAAATAACATACAATTTGATGAAGTTTCCGGACCAACATTTAGCAACATCTACATGGCTAACTTTAAAAATAATATATTTAACACTACCCCAAAATCTTCCAACTACCTAAGATATGTTGATGATATTTTCATCATAATTAAAACAAAGATAAAATACACACAAAATCCCATTCTTAAATTCACATATGAACATAACAATAACAATAAAATTCCTTTTCTTGATGATAAACACTAATAATAATAATAATAATAATAATAATAATACATTTACTACCTCACCATATATAAAAACAACTTGCAAAAACATGTGCGCTCTAAACTATAAGAGCGAACGTCTTGACTTTTGGAATATTGCTATTATAAAAATAAATAGACCGTGCAAAAGCTAACTCTTCCCCCCAAAAAATTTCTACACTGAATTAAAAAATAACATTGCAGATTCTTCTTTGATTTTTTTCAAGTATATCTAGATATATATTTGAAACAAAAGACCAAATATGGCAGCCATATTCGTTGTACGAACGAATATAGAAAATTGTCTAGTACGACATAAAGAACTGACCTTTCAAACAGCATACTTAGCAATATATTCAATATAATTTTGCTTTTTTCTCCCAACGGAAAACGTGAGACCGATAATAATTTAGTTTCAGCCATGCTGATGGGGGGGGGGGGTTAAAATTGTTTTCTAAGCTGATTGACAGAGAAAAGTTTTCTTTTGGTGTTAAAATTAGCAAAGGTTACTTTTCAACGTTATCTACAGATTGATCTGTGAATTTGATATTACTGACCGTAATTTGCGGACATATGTTTATAAGGATGAAATGCACGAATGAAAAGAAAATTTAAAAAAAATAACTCCATTCTTAACTTCACGCATGAACATAACAATAACAATAACATTCCTTTTCTTGATGTATTGATAAACACTAATAATAATAATAATAATAATAATACATTTACTACCTCACCATATAAAAACAACTAGCAAAATCATGTGCGCTCTTAACTATAAAAGTGAATGTCATGACTCTTCTACGAAAAAAAAAAGATTCTACACTGAATTAAAAAAAACATTAAACGACCTCTCATTAATAATGACTTTTCTTATTACATTTTTGATGGACAAGTTAAACGAGCCATTAGAAATATAACATAAATAGAAAAGAACATAAACCTCCCTCAAATAACACGAAATATGTCAATCTACTAATCAAATACATTTCAGTTATAAACAAAATGAAAAAATCCTAAAATCTCATAATTCATAAATAAATCTCATAATATATTCCACACTGATTTCAGTAAAAAAGATTAACTGATTATACACTATATTAAAATTAACACAACCAACTTTACCATACGCAATAACTTTTCCCCATCAACTAGTGTTTTGGAAAGATCAACATTGTATAACAGTTTAAATGTCATTTGGGATTTTGTATCCCTGCCAAAACATTAAGTACATATGTGGGCTTGACGGCAACAACAACATTATTTAGGCGTCTTTCACTCCATTTGCCGGATACAAGTTCTATCGTCCAATACACACACACACGCACACATACATATATACATATATATATATATATATATATATATATATATATATATATGGGTGGGTGTGTGTGTGTGTGTGTGTATGTGTGCCCGCGCCTGTGTGTGTATTGTAAATCTTTCTTTCCGATACGTTAAATCTTACATATTTTTGGTTGGATGAATCTTCCAAATGCAAAACACAATAATCGCGCCTTTCGATAACTGTGATGTTTTGAAGCCAGTTCGAAAACTTGCAGTTGCAAACGTGTGATAAAAGGCAACTAACTTTGCTATATTAATAAATTTTTTTTTTTTTTTTTTTTAACTTGAACCAAATTGATTCTTTCTGTTTTCACTTTTTCCGTTGTATTTATCGATTCTTTTGTTGACGCCTTTGGAGACAAAACAAACTCTCCTCTCAATTTTTGCGTTGTCTTTTCCCCCACACAGTTGCCCCACACAAAATACTACATTCGATTTGTGTGTTAAAGACGAAATTCTAACACAATTATTCATACACTCTCAACTTCGAGAGGCAACCTGATATAAACAACGTTTCTATTTGACTCATGTGATACTTTTGACTAAACTGATTTTTTAGAGGATTGAAGATTTGGAAAGAGTAAAAAGTTTGACTATTCTTTACATTTCTGAGTTTTCGATGAGAAGCTTTTAAAATACGATATTATTATATTATCTCCTCAATAGAATCATAAAAAAATATGAATATAATGACTTCTTTGATGAAGTTATTAACTTCCTCAATTAACAAAAACAATTATTATTGTCATGATTTCCATACAACATACTTATCACTATTTTATTCATTGCTTTTTTTTCCTAATCACTTTTCTTAATTTCATTTTCTTTCTACCATTCCTTCTCAACTGAATCAATCTGTTTTTTTTTATTTGATGCTTCTGTTACTTACATATTACCCTTTAATAATAAAGATCACATTGCGGAACATACCTGCATGGAGACAATATTATATGAATATTACATATATTTTCTATTATTTTATTTAAAGGAGACACAGAAACAGACAAACTGACAGTCACATAGAAAGATTGAAAAAAAGGAAGAGAACAAACATTTTTACTATTAATAGTATTCATTATTAATTTAGCCATGACTGCAATATGTAAGTCATATTATCAGTGCATTGTGTTTCAATTCCTTTAGTGTTCTATAATTATTGAATATTAAATATAAAACTATAACTCTATGTTCAAATGTCAGAAGAAGAACAACGAGACGAATTGAGAACGTGGTTCGTCTTTTACACATAAAAAACTATACATCGACTTTAGTAATACACACGTTATCATATAACAATTCATTCTATTCCCGCATGTCATTTAAAAGCAACTTTTCTATTTCATGTCAAGCAATTCAATAGCCAATTCCCCACCCACTTGCCAACATCTTCCTGTTTTCATAAATCTGTTACTTAAATTATTTTATATTATTATAATTATAAAAAAGATAACGGGGAAATGAATGAAAAACAATATGCTAGCAACCTGGTCATAGAATTTAATAACTAAATATCCATTAATATATTAACTTGGGTTATGTTCACTCCCGTATCGAGTGACAACTGATTTATTAGCATTCATTCAACTCTATGCAAAATAGGGCAAGTCGATTTTATCTATGTCACTACAAAAATTCAACTGAAGAGTTTAGCTTATGTACAATACGGTTTGTAAAAAAATAAATAATTTTGACGTTGGTTTCATACTGAATGTTATCATTTTCTGAGTATGGAGAAATATTACTATTTATTGCAAGTTCACATCTAAACTTAATTACAGCCTTAAATAACTTAATTACGCGCACAAGCACACGCGCACAGATAGAAAGTACGTGTGTGTGTGATTAAGTCATTTAACATACATAATTCCTGAACATTAATGTAAAATAATAACACTGTGTTCAAATGTCACAAGAAGAACAAAGCAATATGTTAGCAAACTGATCATAGAATTTAGTAAATAAATATTCCATTAATATGGCAACTTGGTTTATGTTGTCTTCTAGTAGCTTCAGGCTATCAGGTAATGTTTCTTTTTCTCAGAACAACGGAATATCTCATGGATAATTACTGAGAGAAAATTACGTGAATGATAGATATATACATACGTACAAATTACATTTTATTATGAGACAGTAAACAACGGAGAAAAATGTCTCATTTTCTGGTGTTGACTGTCAGCGCAAAATTCCTATCATTTTATTGATTTCATTAAACACGCTTGTTGGCGTAAAATTGACCTTCGAAGACGCTTGTTCAGATAAGTATGGAGTAGATTCTTTTCTGAGCTTCTGAAATGTTGGTTATATTTCTTTCATCAAATTTCTTTGGCGTAGCTTATATCTGTTTCAACACACTATTTCAAAGGTTAGCAAAAACTATGGCGCTCTATCATACACATTTGTGCATGTCTTTCTTTATACGGAGCTGGATTGTAAATTAGAAGGAAGTTGAAAAGACAAGAAGAAAACGGACGAATATTTGAAGCAAAAATAGTAATTTTAGAGAGACAGAAAAAAATTAACGTGAAAGCGAACAAGTCTAGAAGAAAATCCCAAATAATAAAAGAAGAATTATGGCAACAAAAGGGTTACAGTGAAACTTGTAAAGAAGAGAAGCATATTTCGTTAAAAAATACAATTGTTATTGAAAGAAGGAAATATGTTTGAAACAGAAGAAAATTATTAAAAAAATATGCAAAATAAAAATAAAGAAATCTGCAAACGTGTAAAGGAAAAAAAAGAAAGTAACGTATGATAATAAATGGTTAAATAAAAAAGATGAGAAAAAAAAGCAAGTGGGTATCAGAAATGAAGAAAAATAAAAGAAAGAAAATAAGAAAAAATAAAAATAAAATTAGGAAAGAAGAACAAAAAATAAAAGATGAATTATAAATTAAGAAAGAGAAAAGACAATCAGGAATGAATGAAAAGACTTTGAGTAATGAAGAGAGGAAATAAAAGAATAAAACCAAAAATAAACCAAAAAAGTTGTAAACGAATGATAATGCAATGAAGGAATCTTGAAGAAGAGAAGACAATCTGAAAATTACAAATGCTGGTCATAAAAGAAAATTAAAATGAATAGCAATTGTCAATATAATAACGTGTACCAACCTGCAATTGGCTGTGAGACAGATATCAGGATAAGGTTAAAATACCTATACAACATGAGATAGATAGATAGATAGATAGATAGATAGATAGATAGATAGATAGATAGATAGATTTAATTAAAAAAAACAACAGGAGAATCAAAGAGAAGGGCAGAAATATAAGGCAAAGGAGATTTGTACAAAACCCAAATAACATAAAGATTTGAAACGTAAATAAACGTAGTAAACACCTAAAAATGAATTACGCATAAAGCCACGGGGGATGAACGAGAGTTTGCGAGTTTTAATCTGATTAGTCGAATGTAATTTATTTCTGAGATCGCAACTCGTTTTTGTTTTTACAAAAGTGTCACGCTGGTTGTTGCAACTTTGACATGAAAAAAATTAAATTCCTTATGACTGTCGTTGCCAAGGTCGCGCTGGTGTTGTAATCTTCTTGCCCCGACCAATTTCCAAAGTCTGACCATCTGAACAAAAAAATATTTTGAAATGTTTTCTAAGTAGGAATGATATCTTTTCAGCGCTCTTACATGATATGAATACCGCCTTTTTAAATTTCATAATAGCGTTTAATAGAGACGAATTCACTAGAATGAAAGAAAATAAAATTATTCTTAAAGGACCGACATCTTCTTAGCTCCCTTCACTATATTTTAGATACACTTTTCCCAACTTTAATTAGGTTTAATAGAGATGAATTCATTAGAAACACAAAAGGTGTTTGCGTGTGCGACAGCATAAAAATAAGCTGTATTACATTACTGTACATAAGTATAGTATTGAAGCTAAACAATTTACATAATTATTCGAGCATATCAATGAGTATAAGTGTGTATCCGTGCTCTTAAATGCAAATACACATGGATATTGAAAAATTGACTTTCTTTAATCAAATGTAAAATATGGGCATGATAGTGACATAGAAATAAATAAAAGTATCTGATCTGTAGCATTCAAAAATATTTGTACAAGAGATAAAAATAATTTTATGGATTTACCGTGACATCTTGATACTTTCATCAGAGTTGATTTTTAAATTCATTGCATGCAATTGTAGTTCCAAACATTATTATTATTGTCATTAAGTCGTGTTGGTTGATTACTTCAATGTCAAACTCAAGCATTAGTTCATACATCAAATCCATCCAATGTAGCTCTACATTCATTAGTAAAAGTTACTATTGAGTGATCAATTTTCATGTACTTTTTAGCCCAATTTGCTTTTGCGATGTTTATTGAAAGTGAGCTGTATGGATGCTTTGATGTTTAGGTTTTTAGAAATCTGCTTCTTTTCTCACGTTTTAGATGTAATAATTATTTTCTGTTTAGTCTGTTCTTCTTAATTGTTGCCATTCCTTTCATAGTTTTTTTTTCTTGCCATGCCAATCTATATTTCCCTTTTTTTTTAACTGTAATCCGTATGGCAGTTTCCAGAGTTATCGTTTGAGGTTATATCTTGCTTACAAAACATGACAACATTTGTTTCTAAATCAGTGTTTCCCGAACTTGTTTCAACCAGCATATAAACTTTCAGTCAACAACCCCCACCACGTCAAGTTAGATTTTGAATATTATACTAAATTCATCTTTCATAGAAAGATAACACTTAAGTTTTAGTGCAAAAATAATTTTAAAACGCTTCATAAAACAATTTTTATTTGATAGCTTATCTCAATGTTCTCAATGCGATGGTTAACTTTGGTACTTACTCCCTAAGACTCTTACTCTAGGTTTCAGCCTGCTTAGAATTAATCATGTATATCCTCGTTTTATAAATTGCAGGCGGTTTCTTTGTTTAGGGAGAAGCTGACGTAAAAGCGTTGAAATCACATTCAGCCACATAGGAAGTTGGAAAACAATGAAGAAAAGTTTAATAGCTTCCCTTAGCTTTAGATTCCTTTAAAAAACTTCTATTTCAAGCCAATATTGAATCCTTTTTGAATATTTGAAAAACAAAAATGGATAAATTCCCACGATCCCCCTTGAGTATGTTCACTGCTCCCCAAATGAAATAAAAACTCCCAGTGCCCCCTTTCAACATAACAGAGCAACGTTGGGAAACACTCTTATAAATAAATACCGATACCCATAAGATTATATATATTTGTTTACAATGGGGATCTTATCATTCGATTTTCATAGAACGAAAATGTAAATACTTGTATAAATATATAAGCTGAACTGAAATTCACATGGGCATTTATATAGATATAACTTTACTAATTTATTGTAGAAACATAGACTTGCTAAATAAAATATGACATAGAAAAATACATATGCCCCTATGGTGTATAGGGTTAAATTTAGTTAGGTTGTTATTTTTATAAAGATCCGTATATAATTGAAATTTGATCTTTGATTTATGCGTCAAAGAAATGGACTGGTAAGAAAGCAGATTATGTAGAAAAGTCAATATTAATCAATATTAATTATAACCAACCTAAATATATATATATATATATATATATATATATATATATATATATATATATATATATATTGGCTAGAAAAAAACATAAACAGTAACATGAATATTTTTTATAAAAATCAGATGAACAAAAATCATAAACAGGATGAATGCAGAATTAAGAACATTATAAAAAAATGCATAACACCAGTTGACATCTATCTCTATATCTGAGATGAGGTATTATGTACATTATTTACATTATTCGGACTGTTGTCCTCATATTTGTCGCCATATTTATTACAACGTTTCGGCCGTTGTACGCTCCGGCATTCTTCAGGTGGTTGGAATGTCGAACTGAACCCTTTATTTCGCTGACAGGGGTAGATTGTTCTAGTTCCACGTGCCATGTTTAATGGATGTCCTTTATCAGTTATCTCCAGTTAATTCACCTCTCCAAGTTCTCCACTGCCTTAACCGGGTATTGAACTCACATTCTTTGGGTCCTGTCAGTGGATCTGCTTTATTGTTTGTATGAAAAAAAATTGTTGTCTCTAATATAGTTTTGAAATGTGCAAATGCAGACATTTATTTATTGTCATCAGGTCTCATTTTACAATAATAACGGAACATTATTTACATTATTCGGACTATTGTCCTCATCTTTGTCGCCATATTTATTATAACGTTTCGGCCGTCGTTGGAATGTCAAACTGAAGCCTTTATTTCGCTCACTAGGGTAGATTGTTCTAGTTCCATGTGCCATGTTTAATGGATGTCAGTTATCAGTTATCTCCCGTTAATTTCCCTCTGAAAGTTCCCCACTCACACTCTTTGGGTTCTGTCACTGGATCTAACCAACGTCTTTATCCACTGTGCCATCTGTGAGGACATCTGTGTATGAATTTCTGGGTATTATAAACCTAATGTCTTCAGCAACCATTTTTACCAGTGCTCATACTGCAATTTTTGCTTTCATCATTGAATGTTTTTACCAGAGTTCATATTGCAACTTTCTTATTATCTCTTTTCTCTGGCATTATATGAATTGAAAGATCAGAAGGTGACGCACAAGGTCCATCACCCACCAGTAAAAACAGTAGTCAACATCAACCAATATCAGCTGAATGCCTCTGAGGAGTCAGTATTGAATAACGGTCTCAACTTCGCCACAACCATCAGACGAGTGCCATACTTGGACATCTTTACCAGAGTCGAGGAGGTGGTATTGAACATCCCTCAGGCTCAGGCGTATGAACTAAGATGGAAAGTTCCAGGTGGGAGAGAGCCAAGCCGCCCAGGTCTAACATAACAAAACTGGAGAGGCTGGCGATTGATTTTCACAGAGGAACGAAAACATCATCATACTACCGGCTGACAAAGGTAATGCGGGTGTAGTAATGGACAATCGGATTATATAAGAAAACTGGAAGACCTCATTAGCAATGGTAGCGACAGTAAAGTAAAAAGAATCATAAACCCTATGAAAACGGAACGCAAACTGTCACAGATACTAATCAAGAACAAGGATCAGTTCGCTTTTTAAGACGTATAGGCAGTTATCGCAGCGTTAAACCAAGCTACCTCATATACGGTCTCCCTAAGATTCACAAAGACGGTTTGCACTCAGACCCATTTTAATTGCCAAGGCTCTGTGTGCTACCCTCGAGTCACCTTTTTAAGATATAATTGACCCATTGATCGGAAAGTCTTCCTTCATATGTCCGAAACTCCTCCCATTTTGTGGAAAAAATCAAAGATGCTTCCATCCTATCCAACCAGATGGTGAGCTTGGACGTGGTGATTTTGTTCACCAACATATCAACGGATGAGGCACTCAATAGTCAGAGACGGATTGTCTATATTTCTGATTCATCCCTTAGAAGAACGGACCAGTATTCCAATAGATAATCTGGAGATGTTGACATTTTGTACACAAACAACACACTTCGGAAAGGGATCACACATATATCGACAGGATGAGTGCTTAGCGATGGGCTCGCCATTATCACCAGCAATGGCGAATATTTACATGTAATTCTATGAGGAAATGGCATTAGAATCTATATCTCTAAAGCCAACTATATGGTTAAGGTACGTAGATGACACCTTCATACTCTGGCCACACCAGGAAGATGTTCAGGTTCTACTGGACCATGTGAACTCAATAAGACCTTCAATACAGTTCACAATGGAGAAAGAGAATAACAACACATTCCCATTCCTGGATGTTCTAATATCTTGAACAGAGCATGGGTTTAAGACATCCGTATACCGTAAACCGACATTCACTGGACAGTACCTCAATTTCAACTCCCACCATCTATACAGCGTAAAGAAAGGGATCGTCTGTTGCTTACAACACCGAGCAAAAGTCATAAGTGGCGACCCAGAGACGTTAGATAAAGAATTGGTCAGCATAAGTAGTACCCTACAACATAACAACTACCCTGTGTACATGGCAGCAGCCCTCCAAAACTGGGATAGGCGGGTACAAGAGGAGGAGGACAACAACACTCAGAAAACAGTCTACCTGCCTTATGTAAAAGGTTTATCAGAGAAAATACAAAGGATTTGCGGTCCATATAACATCAGGATAACCTTCAAAAGCTTGACGACACTTCACAGATATCTCACATGAGTGAGACCCCCCCCATAGAGGAGAACATGACTAAAGACTGTGTGTACGCTATTCGGAAATAAATATAAAGGAGAGACAGGCCGCCCCCTCAAGGTAAGGCTTCAAAAACACCAGAAACTGTAACACGAGGGGAAGTAGAAAAATCAGGCGTGGCTGACCACATATGGGGAGAGAAGGGAGATCACCGCCCTTTGTGGGATCAAGTTGAGACCATAGACAAGGAAGACCATTGAAAAATTCGTAAACTTAAGGAATCAGCACATATGCTAGGCCACACAAATCTTCTGAGCCGACCAAGCATAGAAATAAATACAATATAGGAAGCAGTAATAAGAAAAGAGATAATAACAAAGTTACAATATGAGCTCTAGTAAAAATATGCAATGATAACAGCAAAAACTGCAATATGAGCACGAGTAAAAATGGTTGCTGAAGACATTAGGTTTATAATACCCAGAAATTCATACCCAGATGTCCTCAAGGACAGTGGATAAAGGCGTTGGTTAGATCCACTGACAGAACCCAAAGTGTGTTCAATACACGGTTAAGGCAGTGGAGAACTTTCAGAGGGAAAATTAACAGGAGATAACTGATAACTGACATCCATTAAACATGGAACTAGAACAGTCTACCCCAGTGAGCGAAATAAAGGGTTCAGTTCGACATTCCAAGCACCTGAAAAAGGCCGGAGCGTACAACGGCAGAAACATTGTAATAAATATGGCGACAAATGTGAGGAAAACAGTCCGAATAATGTTAATAATGTACCAGTTGGCAATAGCAAAAAAAAAAAAAAAATAGATTAAATATTTCTTACAAAAAATTTAAAACCTCTGAACTTATAGTTAAAAATAATAATTCACCTCCTAGAACAAAATTAAATACGGCAAAACTTATTTACGAATTTAAATGCCCATTAAGGAATTGTATTCCTAATCAATCAAAATTCGTAAATAATTATATAGACCAACTACAACATGTTTGACATGCAGACTCACCCTCTACACCTTTCTGACCATAGCACAATTAGATCTAATTTAAATATTCATGGAGACCTACCGGACATTATTCGACAACACTAATATAAAAGCATCATCTACATGCAAATAAGGGCTAAAAATAATTGAAGCCTTATTAATAAAAACAAAAAATCCAACACTTAATAATATTAACTTTGAACATGGATAATAATATTTTGACCGTTTTTTGAAAAATGAAAACATTTCATAAAACATACATACAACAAACTATTTCATATTTAACAATTAAAATATTTATTACTTGAAAATGGTTAAATGTATAGCCGAAAGCGCTCGGATAAAAAGAACAGTTTTTATACAATTTATAATCCGAAAAGAAAAAAAAAATAGATCGCATGAGAAATTGTATAAAAAACTAAATTAAAGCACCTTGTCTGTCGTATTCAACGAAATGCATGAAAGAAGGATTGCTGCTAAATACACATATATATATATATATATATATATATATATATATATATATATAAAACACACACACACACACACACATATATATATATATATATATATATATATATATATATATATATATATATGTTTTCAAAATTATAAAATACGCATGTTATCATCACTAGAAAAATGTGTAATTTGCAATTTTGTTTCAATACTACTGGTCTCGTATCAAGTGATTGTGTTGATTGCAAAATAAAGGGTTTTATGAGTTCAAAAACCATCAAACCCCCTGAGTAGGGGAAACATTGTTACGTAACCTATGATGTCAGAAGATAAGTATATGGTAATTCCAAATAACGTGACAATATACCCTCAGTACAAGCTATAAATGCATTAAACTTAAGATTAGATTAAATTAGAAATCAATATAAGAAATAAAGTTATAAATTCATAGTTAAATTTAAAATTAAAATTAAAAATTCTAAATTTAACCGAACGTCAAGTTTAATATTATTGCAAAATTTTTCAGAATTTGAATTTTACCTTCAATTTTCAGTATGAATTATCATCCTTCTATTTGCGTGCGCGTATATTTGATTATATATACGTGTTTGTGTATTAGGATGTGAATGTGTTTGTCCTGTCATTTGAAAATTCCCTTCCCTATCTACCTCTATATTTGAATTCAGACTTTCATGTATCAAAAATGTGTAGCGATCGTAGATATTTCTTGCATCAGTGTCAAACTTAATTGATAAATTGGCACTTCGCTATGAACAATAAAATATATTTTTTGACTTAGTTTCATTTCTACATAATTTTGTAATAATTTTAAACCTAAAGCTCGCTTAAATTTGAAATTTGACATTTCTAATTTTTAAATTAAATGTAAATTTATTACTTTATTAGTTATATTGATTTGTAATTTAATCTAATAAATTTATTTTGAATTACAATATTCTTATATTCTGATATGACATCATAGATTATGTAATAATTTTATCCTACTGAAGGTGTTTGGTTGTTTTTTAAACACTTAAAACCCTTTATTATGCAATCAACACCATCACTTGATAAGGCACCAGTTGCAATTCTCTAGCGATGATGCATATGTTATACTTTTGAATAAATAATATTTGCTCTACTCGGTATTGAGCAGTCTTTAAGAATATTGTTTTTGGTTATCGGAATTTTATTCCATCTGTACCAACCCTTTACTTGTATATATATATATATATATATATATATATATATATATATATATATATATATATATATATATATATATATGTGTGTGTGTGTGTACCAAAGGATTGGCAGATTGTAATATCTTTAAATTTTGTGTATTTGAAAAACACTTTTGCTTTTTAATCTATTCTCTCGTTTCTTAAATATTTTCTTCATTTTGGTAATAATTTTCTAATTTCCTCCTGGATATAATCGAAAATAAACCTATTTGGAAATCTTTTTGATTTTCTGGCAATCTTTCCATAGTAGTTCATTTCGTAGATCGATATTGTAGTTCATTTGATTTCTGTTTCACAGTCCGAGTTTTCATCTTTTTCCTTTCTCTGAAAACTGTTGAATGAATTTGTCTTTCAGAGAGAATAGATCATGAATAAGCATCTATTCACAAGAAACAATCATGTTCCAACTGTGAGCACAGACAAATTAATTTCTCTTTGCGCTGCGCTCGAAATTTCCCGATATTCAATGCCCTAGTATTAGATATTAGGAATAGATTAATTCCCAAAAGCAATACTGCTTTCTTTGACTGATGTGGAATCTCTGGTGTATGAAATTATATTTTCAGTTCTATGCTGCTTGATACTTTCTTATCCGGATTATTTCCTATTTATTTTGCAGTTTCGTGTTTGACTTATAGAATCTCAAACAGCTAAAGACGAAATGTTTGTCTCCTTGAGAGCACCCATTTCAAGGCAATATTTTAAAACTCTGCATTATTTCTGCAAATTATTTTCTGTCTTTCAACTTTCATTCAAGACTGAAGATTGGTTCCCTGATTCTTTGAATGGAATATCTATTCATATGGAACAAGGTCAAAAGAATCAAGGAAGATTATCTTTGAAAGATACAATTTATTCCACCAATAAACACAACCCATCTATGAGCTTAACATGACCAAAACTCATGAATTTAAAAAATTAAAAGACAACTGAATGCCTGAACAATGATTATCCTGTTATTATTATCTGCGAGAGGGGCATTCATAGATACAGACAGAGGGAGCATAACATTTTAAACACTGAACTGTGACTGTCAGTTGAATATTTCACTGTGACTTTCTGACCAAGAAGATGGCATTATAGATTGAAACTGATACTCACAAATACTGCTGATTCATAGGTCCACACACACACACACACACACACACACACACACACACACACACACACATATATATATATATATATATATAGATAATATTAGTGGAAAATATACATACATATGCAAAATATATATAAAAAAATACCCATACATGTATATTTTCAGAAAAAAATTTTCCAAGAGGAAGAATCCAGGTAGAACTCAATGTCTAGGACAGAGTAAGGATATAATAAAAAGGCTTAAACACTAATATTCCATGGTCATAATTTATTCCATTGGAATCGTAAATACGATCCAAATCTATATATACGAGGATACATAAAAACAATCTGCACCGTTGTTACAGTGTAAACATTACTGCTCCTCTAGCAGGAGGAACAAAGTGCAGAGTTCCGAATCTTCAGAAAACAATCTATGTCATCGATGATAACTGGCCGGTTCGCCGTTACCAATATCTTGAGCTTGATGAATCTTCTCGTCAGTGGTGGAGGTTGATGGGCATCCTGCTTCTTCGTGCGTCACGCCTGCCAGGCTACGTTTAAACTTCTTGATACAATCATACACACTTCTACACAGTAGTGCACTATCACCGTATTGTGTTAAAAGCCTCCGATGAATTTCAGCCCCTTCCGACCAGATATATCGCATCACAATTCCTTAGTGTACACTGCTAACGGAGCGGTAATGCTTACACTGTAACAGCAGCAAGAAAACTGTCGCTATTACACTCAAACTTCAATTACATCACTAAAATAATACCAAATATGAGCACCAGTGAGCAGAAGGCAGTGTGACAAGTTAAAGATATATTATGGCGAAAGTGCGGACAATTTTTGGCTCTCTTATATACGTGTTTTCTTTCCAGGGTAAAATCAAAATCCAAGTACGATAGTAATTTTTATGAGATCTGCAGATTTAACAATTACGTTAATCTCAGAATTTAAATTAATCAATGTTAAGGAAGTTTATGTTCGATTTATCCCTCACTTTCCGTTCCTAAAATTATGTTTTTCTCCAAAATTTACATAGTAATATGCTTAACTCACATCGAATCGACAAATTTACTGCGGCGAAATGGATTTGCATCGGGGATTGGGATTTTTGTTTTCTTTTTATCACTTATCTCCCCACTAATAACTTTTTATCTATCTATCTATCTATCTATCTATCTATCTATCTATCTATCTATCTATCATCATCATCAGTATAAATATCAGCAGTAGCATTAGCCTTAACTAAGTGACTGAAATTCAAACCACTTCCTTAAATCCTTCCACGATGAACATGACCGCGTTGATACCAGCAAAGGCCACTGTTTTCTATCTGGTCATTCAATATTGGATTTGATGTCCATCAGGCACCAATCAAAAATCTTTCATTCTCGGTATATGCCTGGCTCACTGCCATTTTTGTTTAATCACTTCTATATATATTTCTTATCCCTGTTGACCACCTTCTATCAAGTAGATCTATTTCACGCTCCGTCGATTTAGTTTTGTGCTTTTCCGAATTTTTTTTTCAAGCGATTTAGTTAATTTCCATTTTTTCACACCTACGCATTGATTAATGGCGTTACACATTCATTATACATTTTACGATTGCCACGGTCATTCAGAGAACTATTAATCTAAGAAATTGGAAAGTCTCTTTGTAAGTATATTTTATTAAAATTTTTAAATGTTCAATCGTTAAGGGGTAGAACGAGGTATGACTAAATTTTATTTATTTATTTTATTATCTCCTTTCTATATAATAAGTGTATTTCCGCGATTGAAATTTTGTGGAATATTTTTTAATTTTATCTTACACAGGGAAATAATTATGAATTTCTCCTGCCATTTTTTGTTGCAACGCCATCTGGTTGTTTCTCCGTTTCACATATCGAATCTTCTGTCATCCGTTGCCATCATTTTTATATGTTCCGAAATGAGTGTTGGAAGAATTTTATTTTTAATATTTGCAGTTTTGTTCATGATGCGTTGATTATACTTAATACATTTGGCTTATATTTGATAATGTCTTCTTTTTGTCTTTCAATATAAGCCAATACTGTTTATTCCATGTGGGTTGTGAACCAAAACATTTCGATTATTCCGACTAGCATTCTAAGTTATTTTCTTTTTCCTCATTTAATTTGTCTTCTTATTTTGTTAAATTCGGCATCTTTGGTTTTATCTCTATTTATAATAACGGCCATATTTCTGATTTTTCCCCATCAGTTCAGTTTGACTTCATGTGCTTCCCTGTTTATTGTTATTTTCATTTCTTCGCCTTATTATTTCTATTGCTTTCATAATTAGACTTGTCAGTTTGCTAGTCATATTTTCTCTGTTATTTTCTAGGATCTGTTTATGACTTTTATCTGATATTGGTGAATATTCGCGCTTAGAAATATTATTCTTCCTTGAAGTGATACTGCTTCTCTCAATTCTAAAATCAAATTAGATGCTGCAAACTATTATGCAATAGCTGCAAATAACATTGGTGGAATTTGTATTCTCCACGATAAATTGATGCAGTAAAATCAAATACTTTCTTTATCCGAACTTTTAAATATATTTTTTATATATTATATAGACTATTATTCGAGGATAAACGTTGAATTCTGATTAGTATCTAAGCCACTGTGTCTAAAATACTATCGACAATTTGTAACTAAAGTTTACTTAAAAATAAAATACATATTTAATTAATTTCAATCGGAATAGATGACCTCTTTTAAAAATGGTTAAGCCTCACTAAAAAATGGCCTTGTGCTGGTTGATGATTAATTTCAGATTAATTTGTCCAGTACGCGCAGATTTATATCCTGGTTGTGTGTGTGTGTGTTTTTTTAATGTTTTCACATGGGAACATGACAGAATATATTTAGTATTTTCTTCATTTTGGGTTTAAGAAGCTACTGACCAACTGAGCCTACACGTTTTCCTAATTTTTGATGAGTTTGATGGTTTGGATAACACTGATTCATATTAAATCCCCACTCAGATAAAAATAATCCCTTAGCATCTATTGTATTCAACATTGTTAACTTTGTTTAGAAAGTTCTTTGATCGTTAGATGATCCACAGCAAATTTGTGTTCAGGTTCTTACAATGTTTCAGAAATTTGGCAGATTTTCTTTTATCATATTGTAGGATATTTAATAATTTTGTTTCCATTTTAAAACGTTGTCTTTATTTACATCTTCGGTTCATGGTAGTCGCAGCATCCTCCTGTAGAACCATATTCCCGTTGCTTCAAATTTCTTATTCATCGATGAGGAACTTGTCCAGTATTCATTGCCAGATAGGAGAACTGATGTTACATAGAGTTCAGCATTCTTTTCTTTGATTCTAACGAAATGACCCTGATTCTTAATACTTTGCTTAGCTATTGTGAGTCATCTTTCGCTTTCCAAATGGCCCTTCGGATTTCAATGTCGCCATTTCCGTCATCTGTTAAAAGATTTACAAGATATTTACATTTTTGCTCTTGTTTGATATTTGTATCTTCAATTTGTAATTTGCATGTGCTGCTCTTCCTTTTGCTAACAACTATGCATTCTATCTTTTTGCAATTGATGTTACTTCTTTCTTTTCGCTTCACTATACTAACTTCTGCAGGAGTTTATCATTTTCATTTCTGTATATGTTATCAACACTCTGTCTTCTACATATCATACGTTGTTAATGTAATAAATGTTACTGTCTCTTTTACTTCTTTGTTTTTTATAGAAAAGTGTTTATAAAATCAGTGGTATCATCGATGAAATATAACTTAGAGTTTATATAAAATTTTAGCTTAAGAGAAAATGAATGACGGAATGAAAGAAGCAGTTTGGTCTTCAGTCAGTACATTTGACTCGGAGGGGAAAAGTTAAATTTGTCTCTAAAATTTCTGATGATTAACTTTGAATTACCCGGTTCTGCCCACTACTCTAGTTGACTGATGATTATCTATTGCCCAAATTAAACTGGTGCCACGTTACATTAATCATAATAAATATCAATGAACATCTCTTTTGACAGTAAAAACATCCAAATTAAAAACTATATAAAATGAATCCAATCTCTCGTTCGTCTCACCATTATCTGAAGAAAGAATAGAATCTTGGAGTAATGTCTGATATTAAAGGAACGATAAATATATTTTGATTAATATAATCAGTAGATATAATTGACGTCTGTTTCAATTAATGAAAACTGAAGGAAGCAAACAAAAACACAAATCAACATTTAAGAACGGGTTATGACTTAAAGGTATACTGGCGCACAAACACACACAACCATATATGTATATGTATGTGTGTTATTTTGGCCGTGTGCGTTTCGATATTTTTCATTTTGAATTCTTTGAAATTAGAGTTGATTTGTGGAGTTTATCAAACATCTCTATAAATATCACAATTTTCTGAGGCGAATCACATTCGATTCATTCTCTCTCTTACATAAAATAAACATTCTGTTGTTTTACTGCAAAAAATAAAAATTCAGTCTAAATAACTGTTTCGAAATATTTAAGATTATTTTCTTTGACGGTGAAAGAAAATCATTTACCAAAAAAGAAAATTTACTTTTTTTTTGTCTTAAAATAGGAAGATGAATAAGCAGCATTTTATACCAACTTCAAAATTACCGAATTACATTTCAGATCAAGAGATACTTTTTCGAAAATAATCACACGATGATACTTTTTTATATAGAATCTTGCGAGGTTCTTATCTTCCGACCAATGACCAGCAAATATTTAATCACTTGTAAACATATTTTGTTTTCAGCGTAAATTGATGTATTTCAGATGGCAGCTGCATTTCAGCATTTTATCTAACATCTCGCATTTTAGAATTTACCTCTCGTTTTTCTTTTACTCATGACAAATGTCAGACATTCACATTTTAATATTAACTCATTTACGTCGTAGTCTCAGTTTTAAATTCATTCAAAAGTTTAAAAAAAACATATGTAAGGGCGAACCAAATTCTTCTTAAAGTCAAATTCGATGAGTGTAAGAAAGTGATTACGAAAGAGGAATTATAAAGATTTGGTATACCTGATACTTTCTTGAGAATAGCATAAGTGACGTTTATCTGGCAAGGGAATGCTACAGATGACATTCGCTGTCTAGAATGACAAACGCACATAGCAGTTTTGTGAATTCTGGAAATACAATGATACATGCTATCTATATGGAAAGTAAAATGTCATATATTATTTCTCTGGGACGAGATTCAGATAACAAACAATTTGAAGAAAATGTTGACAAACCCGAAACATATTCACTTACGTTTTCACCACTAGATAACCTGATTGCAAATGGAGTGCTGGGGAATTCTGCCGTTACTGCAAAGAATAACTTCGGAACATAGATGAGTGTTATTTTTTCGTATGATTGTATGGCTTTTCTAGAATTAACAATAATATTGACATATATATGTATAGAATCGTCTTTCTCGCTCCATATTCTGATAAAATATATATTTGTCCTCGTTTATAACGAAGTCTATAACTGATGAACGCTTTAAAAATATTAAACATCAGGAATAATGAATAGGAGAAGATAAAAAAAACAACATTTAATGTGTAAATAACTTTTTCAAAATTATCGAGAGTAAAATTTTAGCGCAAAAAGTGAGTTAAAGTCACCCAGTTTCATTTTTCTTCTGAATAAGAGCATCTAATCGAATTGGTATAGAGATTCTGAAGTTGTATATCAATCGTATATGACAGGGTAGATTGCAATAACACTAGCGGTAGACTCAATGGACATCAATAGTGTAAATTTTTCTGCAACAGTGTCTCTATATGCCATACGTGTCAAGAGAAGACAGGTTATTCCATTACATAACCACCATCTGCTTGCAAAACAACCTTTTATCAAGATGCACCCATCAGCTCATGTTGTCCATTTCACATCGCAATTTGAACATCGGCCTGAATTATCTGGGCTTCAATTGTGAATAAACTGTGACTTAGGTGAGGACAATATGGGAGTTAATAAAGGAACATTTATTGATTAAAGAATCCGAAACTTCATGATGCACATTATATTCAGTGAATTGCATTGACTGTGATGGGGTTGAATAGCATTTAATTGGGATAGGATTGGATGTAGCATACGATTTCATTGGTCGGTGAGCTTTCTCTGCCAGTCGATGTTGGTTCTAATTTTCTATTATGCGTAGATACCTCTAAAAACCTGTCACATTAACATATATCTATTATACATTTTCTGCTTTTGTCTGAGAAAAAAACATAGAACATTTGGTCGCTTACGAGCAATATGATGAAATCCCTGTCCTCTGTCATTATGTTCTTCGCAGTCGGCTTCAATGTCCCCGCCTTCAGCCATTCTTGGTAGATTCACGACACTGTAGACATACAATTTAAAAAAAAAAGTTTCATATATCTCGCACCCTCCTCATTAACATGACCCATCTAAACTCTCACATTTCATGTCACCTTACCAAGAACAACGGAGTTGCTGGTTATAATGGTTCAGTAGATATTGTGGCAAAACTACTCTAGATTTGGCAGTTTCCATAAAAACAACATTCGGTATCACCAACAGCAATTATATGTACATATGCTAACCCATAACTTTAGACACGTCTGTGATTTATAAACTTGGGACTATTGTAATCTCGGATGTTTGTTGAGTATATGCTGACTTCAGAAACTGGAGCCTGATTGATGTTGATTTTGTTTCGTTTATTCTTCAGACAGTATGTAAGTCAGTTTGGATTGAAATTAAATTCATTATTAGAAAAAAGTATCTGCTCATATCTGTTTTACTTTGACATCTAAGCACATTGGAGAACATTATCCCAATTAAGTAAACTATGCGAATATAACTGGATGTGACTTAGACTTAAAAGCTGGCGATGCTTTCTCATGCTGAAAATTTAGGAGTAATACAATAACGAGAAAGAGGCTATAAAAATATTGTCTGTCATAACTTGATATCACTTAAGAATTACGAACCTCTTTCAATGTTTAAACCCATTATAGTGAATGATATTGTTTTCAGTATTTAAATAAATTCTGGCTGTTCATCACACGTTATGTGAGTTTATTTGGGTTTGGGGTATTTGATTATCATAAACACAGAGCTCTGGCATAACAACTATGAGCAAAATTTAGAAAATTGAAAGCAAGTCCAGCATTAGACAATATCGAGAAAAGCAGAAATCTTATTAATCTTGGACATTACAGATTGATAAGATTACTGAAAAAGTTAATAAACATATGACAGCGGCGAAACACCAGAAAACCTTAGTAGATACAAGAGTGGGCTGAAATGTTCATAGGTTGACTATGAAGGAAAGATGCTCGAGCAATGAAATTCATTTCAAATCTTCTTGTTTCTTTCCAGGTAAAATGTCATTTGACTGTTCAAAGAAATCTTTAAATGTCACTTCTCTTGAAAATGGACAAAATGTAGCATCATGGTGTCATCAAGTAGCTGCAGAAAAATGTCTAATCCCCAAGAATATTCATGCTGGCATGGTTGCTACATTAGGGAATGATGCTGCAGTTTTAGGATGAGAGGAGAAAATCTTGATAATGAGCCATGGTTTGAACGTCCTGCACCTGCCACTACCAAGGAAAACATTGAGAGATGACAGGCATTTTACTATAAATCAAATAGCCAATGTTCTTAGCATATCCAGTGGGAGAATAGAGAATATTCTGCATAATGAACTTGTCATGACGAAGGATTGTGTTCGATAGGTGTCACGTCTTCTGCCACCTGATTAAAAGTGCACCAGGCTGATCACATCTCGGGAGGATCTGACATTGTTTGAGGTAGATCCAACTGTTTTCCGTGAACGTTTTCTGAACCAGGATTACTGTTGTGTTAATCACTTTGAGTTCGAGAAAAAAGACACATCGACATTGTCGAAACAACCATCATGACCTGCTCGTAAATCCAGCTGCAGGAAAGGTGATGACCTCATTTTTAGGATATAAAACGCATTGTGTTTATTGATTATCTTGAAAAGGGTTACGGCATCAGTCGTGTGTAAGATGCCAATTTGCCGAGGCAGATACGAAAGGCTATCGAGACAAAACCCCAGGGAAAGTGACGGAAGTATTGTTGTTTCATCAGAATAATTTTCTAGCACATAGCTACTTGGTTTCAATGCCTGCTGTATGTAACTGTGGTTTTGAAGTGATTGATCATCCCTCTCTATTCTCCTAGTTTGGCTTCATCTAATTATCATCAGTTCCCCAGCATCACAGTGTTATGATGTTATATCTGATCCTTCACCAAGCACTGTAACATCATTGGAAGAAGTGTGTGAACCACAAGGGGGACTATGTTGAAAAAATAACCACATTTGGTCACATTTCCTGAGAGTAAATTTTTCCAGTCGACCCATATATATCTTCCTGGAGGTTCCAAAGAATCCCGGTGAAAATGAATACGAATTCTATCGGACAGTCAAGTTATGATCAACATGACTAAATTTATCATTCTAATGATGAAAGCTTGTATCAAATTAGACTCGAAATAGTGCAAGAACAAAGTGGAGTTGCTCATGAAACAGCAAGAAAAATTCAGAAAGACATATCCCTATGAATCATAAATTATACGAAAGCATTTGATTAGATGGCGCCAAAAGCTATACTTCAAATACGTTTCAAATATGTTTCATTTCCCTGGAGAAATTATGTGAGAAAACCATTCCATTCACCGGGAACAAATAGTTTACCTGCAGATGAATTTAGTGAATGCACAAACATTTTAATTTAAATGGATTGAGCCAGGAAGGAATTTTCTCAACGGAATTAATCAACCTGAAGAGCAAAACGATTCATGAAAACTAGAAAACCTGTATTCGGTGGACATAAGATTAGAGACAGAAAGAAAACTGAAATAACTTTTAGAAAAGAGTATAAGGAGTGCCTTATTTTAAACATTTAAGTGGTTTAGTAACAGACAAGAGAAAATCTGACACATAAATAGGAAGACGCTTAGAAATAGCCAAAATACGTCTTCTACAAAATAAGTGAAGTTTTAAGATAGAAGAAAATATTGTTTGAAAAAAAGGAAAATACAATATCTTCAGAGACGAAGTGAATAGAAACGAAAAAGATGTTCTGTCGACGAATGCTATAAATGCCATTGATAGGGTTATGGTGAGGTTTGTCTCATTAACAAGTTTCTGTGAATGGATAGAAGAGAAACATATAGATGGATGGGGAAGAGTAAAAAAGAATCAGTGCAACAAAAGAATTTGGCGGAAAAACCGTGATCATCTTCATCCTGAAAGGACTTGGTATATAAAAGGAAAGAATTGTTGTAACCTATTTAAAAGTACGCTATTTTGAATGCTTATAGCAGAAATATACACGTGTAGAATGTTTTCTGAAATTACGGAAAGAATTTGTGTTTATTAAGAATTTTATTCAGGCAAATTTCATTAAATAATACATATTTGCGGATGATTTCCTGAAATTAGAATAATGAAGCCGTAAATTGTCATAATTACTAAAAATATCGTTTGTCATCACAGATTGTATTGAAGGAAAGAGAATTGTGGGAAACAAGGACAAACGAAGTAAGCAAATTTGAGTGCGCGAATGGGTAGCAGAGAAAGAAGAAAGAAATTTGTTAAAGAGGGAAATTTTACTTTGAACAACAAATGACGGGGAACTGCGGAGATACTTGGTCACTGGCATCCTGAAATGATTGAATGGAGAAAGAGGATATGACATGAATATAGTCGATAAAAAATAGTTTATATGAAAGTCTGCAAAGGATGAGAATTTCTTAAGCAGTGCACCCTACTCATTCATATTCCTTCCCACAAAAAGACACCACCAACATATATAGTTGTGATTGCGTGCGACAGTAATTCACAACGCATACCGGCATAACCACATCGAACGTCCGTGCTGTCCCTACTGTTCAAATACGACGAACTTCTGTATATATATATATATATATATATATATATATATATATATATATATAGATAGATAGATAGATAGATAGATAGATAGATGGATAGATAGATGGATAGATAGAATAAGTTTATAATGGATAGCTATAAGTGTATATATATATATATATATATATATATATATATATATATATTATATATATATATCAGTTAGAAGTTTTATTTAGCAGGTATAGCAGTTGAAGTAAATATATATGTAAATATTATGTGTAAATATATATATATATATATATATATATATATATATATATATATATATATGTATATATATATAATTATGATATGGTGTTAACGTGTCCTGTATTTATAGGTAAAATCATCAATATCAGAGATAAAGCATATGTAGACACAAAAGTTAAGAGATGAGGTTAACACCTAATAGGAACAGTCTGTTGGTTCATGCATGAAGGCAATCTTCAGGCCATGTGTTTGTTTTTGATCTGAAATAATCTTGCTTAATATCTTCTCGAATAATATGAAACATAACTGTTACCTTTAGGATAATAAAGTAGACATTCCTACCCATAATGCAGCATTGACCAGAATATATAAATAGACAAGCTCAAAGACAAAACACATTCTGTTGACCTCAGTGTTCACACCGGTCATTTCTTCAGCCTTTTAACATACACACATACACACACACATCTATCTATCTATCTATCTATCTATCTATCTATCTATATATATTGTATTGTAATGGGTTGTATATTAATGTTTTTTGTTTTGTTATTTCAATTAGGTTCTTGACTTGTATGGTCAGCATGGCCCTATATATATATATATATATATATATATATATATATATATATATATATATATATATATAGCTCTACTCATACTGTATAATTATATATCAAAGAAGAGGTGACCGACACTATATAAGTAGTTAATTCGATTCATTATTTGACTAGAAAAAATCGCCATAAAAATTTTCTTCTTCATTTTTCTGGGAAAAGGCAATTATACGTAATTTTCCTAATTTATTTTCTTTCATTGTGTTTGGAATTAATGGAGTCCATGTATGTTGTCCGAAAATAAAGATCACTTATTCAGAAATCTTATGTAGAATCATTACCCACAGAACCCAGCATATTGTGTCTATTCCTTGACCGCATTTGTAGCGAACTTTTTTTTGTTTTTTGACTTATTTGCTTTAATGGAATAAATTTTGTGCACTTTGCGTTCTCTACCTAAAAAACGTATGCATTTATTTTAAATCGTTCTGTAAGCATGAAAACAACCTCTACTTTAAACTCTGGTCTAGACTGATTTCATGAATAATGCTCTTTGGAAAGGGCTATGAATCTGTGTCTTTTCCCCCCCCCAAACGATATGAGTTAAATGGACTGGTAAACTGACGTTGGGAAGCAACCGGTGAAGAAATTTAAACAGCGCTGCATGCTGTAAAGATGCTAGGGAACTAATGCACTAAATTTCCTCGACAATGCAAAAATGATAAAAAGAAGTCTCTTCAAAAGAGACACGGCATAAAAATTGTTAACAAAAATTTTAAAAAATTAAACAATTACAAATCTATCAAAAAACAGTATGAAAGATATATACAGTTGCAGCCAAAATGTTCAGAATGGCATTGTTTTCGTTAGAAAAGTAGCTATAAGTTTTTATCAAAGTTGTTTTATATTCTATAATTCTCACAGACAATAAATACAATATTATTTGTTATTGTCTGAGATTTTAGTGTAATTTGAAAGGATAATACAAAAGTTATGGATGAAAATGTAACAAAATAATAAAAAATAACAGAGAATATTGGATTTATTTAATATTTAGTGTGAAGCACTTTAGCTTCAGTCACACTTTGACATCTTCGACTGCATGAGGAAATTAAATTTTCAATTTCTTGCTGGGTGATCTTATTCCATTCTTCCTGAAGGGCATTCCATAATTGTTCGGTTGTTTTAGGATTTCTGGTTTTCGAACATCTAGAATATTCCACACATTTTCAATAGGATTGAGATCTGGGCTTTGAGCAGGCCAATCCATAACAATAACCTTTTCAGTCTTGGGGAAGTTCATGACCACCTTAGCCTTGTGCCTTAGCCTTGTGACATGGGGCATTGTCTTGCATGAATATGGGTGGTCGCTTAGTTGAATTTCTCAGCACAGGCAAGACATGATCTTTTACAAGTTGTTTATAAACTCCTGCATTTACCTTTCCATATAATCGCACCAAAGCACCCACACAATCTCCAGATATCATCCCCCAAACCATGAAACTTCCTCCACCGAATTTAAAACTAGTCTTAAGGCATTTAGGTGACAATTTTTCACCTACTTTTCGACGAACGTACCTTTCCCCATCTGAGCCAAATAACATAAACTTCGATTCATCCCTGAAATGTACCGTTTGCCATTTTTCTTGAGACCACACTTTTTATTCTTGGAGCTGATCAGTGGCTTCACTGCAGGTGCTCTTGCTTGTAGGTCATGTTCAACTAAACGACGAGACACAGTTTTTTGAGATAAAGTTTTCTTCAGTACAATGCTCATTTCCCGAGAAACAGCACCAGCAGTTACAAATCTGTCCTTTTTAACAAACTTTACCATAACCCGATCTTCTCTCTTGCTCGTTTTTCTTAGCCTAACTGTAGACTTTCTTGCTACACACGAACCACAATCATCGTACACTTTAAGAATACCGTGAACAACACTTTTTGACTTGTTAACAATCTTTGCAAAATGACCCAATACGTAAATTATCCTTCTTTCGAAGCTTAATAATCTACTGAGGAATTGGTAACGGAGTAAGTGGCATTATATTAACAAAGTACACTGCAGATATTCTTACTAATGTTCAGTGAACGAACCGTCACATAAACAAATTAAAAATAAATTAGAGTTCGTCGATTAAATATACTAAAACACTGAGTAAAAGCAAGCGTTCTGATCATTTTGGCCGCCATGGGTTTTGCAGTAAATCACTAAATCAACCATAACATTTGTATTATCCGCAACTGCATATATATATATATATATATATATATATATATATATATATATATATATATATATATGTGTGTGTGTGTGTGTGTGTGTGTGTGATCTTAATACAATAGAACAAAAATATACAGATTAGAAAAAAAAACACGAAGGCATTTTTTCCATTTAGGACTCCTTTTCGGCCAGCTCTTTGTTGGAAGGATAACGTTGGCGTAGTTTTAATTAATGTGTGAATTGTCCTTTTTTTTTTGTTATGCCACGCAAAGATTTTCCTTCCGATGAAGTGTTGACGGAATGGAATCTTGTAGAAAAACATGTTTACGTGTTCTTTCAAATCTGTACATATATATATATATATATATAAAGAAATATAGTCTTATATATTTATGGGATAAAGTGCTCAATATCAGAGATAGAGTGTGTAAATATAAAAGTGATATAGAAGTCAACACTTAGAGGCGACAGTCTGTTTTGCTATATGCAATCGTCAGGCCACGTGTGCTGTTATTTTCTCGGCTATTTATATATAACGGGTTAGTGGTGCATTGTGGGTATTCTATTATGGCGGTTATTTTTACCGGAAGTCGCTTTGTTCATTTATTTAATCAATGTTATATTGCTCGTTTTTATTTTTTTTTTATTTTATTTTATTTTATTTTATTTATTTATTTATTTATTTATTTTTTTTTTTTTTGTTTTTATTTTATTTATTTATTAACGTAGTAAAAATTTGTTTATATCACGTATTTAACAGTTTTGTTTTGGTTTGAGAATTTAATTAAAGCTATTTGTTCAATTTTGGGGTTGGTTGTTGTAGTTCATATTATTATTTTGGGAGGAACAGTTTTTTAATTTGGGATTGGTTTGCCTATTTATTTACTTGGATGAATTTAGGTCAATTTATTTTTATATTTTTCTTTTTGGTTTTCATTTTTAAGCAACATAGTATTTATTTATTTATTTTATTTATTTAGTTTTTTTTTTTTTTTATTATTATTATTGTATTTGTTTTTATTTTATTTTTCCGTTTTTTTTTTTTTTTTAGGTTACGGAGATGCATTTTGAGATGAGCTCGGATCTTTTATTTAATAATTTATTTTGGTCGGGAAAGTAATGATAGCTATTTTTTCCTCCAACAAAGTTTGCAAGTTTTTCATTGATGATTTTTTTTCCTTATCTTTCCAAGATATTTTGTGATGTGCGTTTTTTTTTTATTTCAGATATACTTAGAAAGCATAGTACTGTTCGCATATTTACTATTAGTGAACGATGTTTTGTGTGTATATTTTTTTGCTTCCAGGGTCCTTCAGTTACTCCTATGTATACTTTTTTCTTCGTTATCTGGTGATTTTATCGTGGCTTGTTATATTACGTTGTTTTGTAGACAATTTCCGAGGACATTCGTTCTTTCAGGAAAAGTTGCACGTGGGTTTAATTTGTTCGTGTGAAAATAATTTTCCTATTGTGCTTTTTTATTATTTGTGCCATGCTTCGGTGCAGCTGTAGCTGATTTTACTGTATTTTTGTTGAATATCTTGTGTAAGGTGCTTGATTCTGGGAAGTGTTTGTGTAAGAGTTTGAAGAATATTTTTCTACGTTTGTTTTTACGTTCTTGCTGTATTGGGTTGAACCATATGATATTTCTTCTCCTGTTGGTCTTTTTTTGTATTCTGTGGTGAGTATGTGAGTATTAAATCTTTAGGGCCGTTTCATAGTCTTTTTTAGCTTTGTTAAATAGGGGATTCATTGAGCCTGCGGTTAATCGATTTTGGTATCTGTTTGATTATAGAAGGCGGATGTTGGAAGATGTGTATATGTAGAGTGGTTTATCGTTAGTGTATGGTTTATATGTGCCTTCTCTTAGGTTGAAGGTCACATCTAGGAAATCTACTTCGTTTAGGTTAGTTTTTATATCTATGTCGAATCCGTTATTTTAAAATCTTTATTATTGCTTTTCTAGTTTTGTCTGTGTTTTGTTTGTTACAGTTTCTTAAGATTATGAGGCCGTCGTCCCTGTAGAGTCCTGTGTCATTTTTTTTATCTATTATTTTTGCTCAGTTCGTGTAAAATGATTTCGCAATGCACCGTCAAAGCTTCCCATTGTAGTGTCAAATATCCCATCTTTCTTTATCCATGCTTCTTCATTGTGGAATAATAATGATTTACGGGAGTGCTTAATGATGTTGATTTCGCTTGGTTTTATTATTATTTGTTCCTGAGCTAAGTTTGGTTTATCTAGCATACGTTCTGTTATAGATGGGTAAAATTTTTTATGTTAATTGTAGGAATTGGCAATTTTGTTTGTTATTTATGTTGTGGAACCAGTCAATAGTTGTTTTCGTATTTTTTCCACTGGTTTACTCCTAATTTCTTCCTAAGTTCAGAATTAATTTTTTCTAGTATTGTTTTACTTATTTTACCTAGTTCGCTTTTTTGGCTGGGTTTATGAGTCTGCAGGATTAGTTTTGAAATTTTCTTTATGGTCTTTTAGTGTTTAAAGGCTCGTGCCTTCCTAATACAATTTATTCGGTCATCGACTTAGCTCAGGAACAAATAATAATAAAACCAAGCGAAATCAACATCATTAAGCACTCCTGTAAATCATTATTATTCCACAATGAAGAAGCATGGATAAAGAAAGATGGGATATTTGACAACAATGGGAAGCTTTGACGGTGCAGAGGCATGCGAAATCATAGGCATTTACTTTTACACGAACTGAGCAAAATAATAGATAAAATGACAGGACCTACAGGGACGACGGCCTCATAATCTTAAGAAACTGTAACAAACAAAACACAGACAAAACTAGAAAAGCAATAATAAAGATTTTTAAAAATAACGGATTCGACATAGATATAAAAACTAACCTAAACGAAGTAGATTTCCTAGATGTGACCTTCAACCTAAGAGAAGGCACATATAAACCATACAGAAAAACCTAACGATAAACCACTCTACATACACACATCTTCCAACCATCCGCCTTCTATAATCAAACAGATAAAAAATCGATTAACCGCAGGCTCTCCGACAATTCCTCCAATGAATTGATATTTAACAAAGCTAAAAAGACTATGAAACGGCCCAAAAGATAGCGGATTCCCAGCAATACTCACATACTCACCACAGAATACAAAAAGACCAACAGGAGAAGAAATATCATATGGTTCAACCCATTACAGCAAGAACGTAAAAACAAACGTAGGAAAAATATTCTTCAAACTCTTACACAAACACTTCCCAGAATCAAGCACCTTACACAAGATATTCAACAAAAATACAGTAAAAATCAGCTACAGCTGCACCGAGAGCATGGCACAAATAATAAAAAAAGGCACAATAGGAAAATTATCAACAGACCACACGAACAAATTAAACCCACGTGCAACTGCAGAATAAAGAACGAATGTCCCTTAAACGGAAATTGTCTACAAAACAACGTAATATACCAAGCCACGATAAAATCACCAGATAACGAAGAAAAAGTATACATAGGAGTAACTGAAGGACCCTGGAAGCAAAGAAATTATACACACAAAACATCGTTCACAAATAGTAAATATGCGAACAGTACTATGCTTTCTAAGTATATCTGGGAAATAAAAACAAAACGCACATCACACCAAAATATCTTGGAAGATAAGGAAAAGTCATCAGCCTACAACAACCAATCAAAACTTGCAAACTTTGCTTGGAGGAAAAATAGCTATCATTACTTTCCCCGACCAAAATAAATTATTAAATAAAAAGATCCGAGCTCATCTCAAAATGCAGGCATGAAAATAAATTTTACTACGTAACCTAAAAATGAAAAACGGAAAAAAAAAAAAAAAACAAATACAATAATAATAATAATAAAAAAAATAAATAAATAAAATAAATAAATAAATACTATGTTGCTTAAAAACCGAAAACCAAAAAGAGAAAAATAAAAATAAATTGACCTAAATTCATCCAAGTAAATAAATAGGCAAACCAATCCCAAATTAAAAAACTGTTCCCACAAAAATAATAGTTAGAATGAACTACAAACAACCAACCCCAAAATTGAACATATAGCTTTAATTAAATTCTCAAACCAAAACAAAACTGTTAAATACGTGATATAAACAAATTTTTTACTACGTTAATAAATAAATAAAATAAGAAACAAAAAAAAAAATAAATAAATAAATAAATAAATAAATAAAAAAATAAAATAAAATAAAATAAAAAATAAATAAAAACGAGCAATATAATTTGACCCAAATAAATGAACAAAGCGACTTGCAAAAAATAACCGCCATAATAGAATACCCACAATGCACCACTAACCCGTATATATATAAATAGCTGAGAAAATAACAGCACACGTGGCCTGACGATTGCATATAGCATGAAACAGACTGTCGCCTCTAAGTGTTGACTTCTATGTCCACTTTTATATTTATATATATATATATATATATGAACAAATATAGTTTTGTTATGCTATACGGCGGGCTAAATTGCTCAATATCAAGATAGAGCGCATATATTATATATATATATATATATATATATATATATATATATATGTATGTAGGTTAATATGGACTGACATAATTGTAGGTGTTCATAATGAAACTCGAATTCTAATCTCCCCGTGGTCGATTTCTTAGGGAGATGGAGGCAATCTCATTGAACGGTAACGTTTGGGAACTACCTTAAACCATAGCACGAGTTGATGCAAGCCTTGTGAGTGAAATCGGGTAGAGGGATCTATTCAGAAACCGTGGATGGTTGAGCGGACTAGCATTACCCTAGAAACTTATTTCCACCGGACATACTTGCGGTATAAATCACAGGTAGGTTGTCTGGATATAGAACAAGCACAAATATGCCTGAGTAGGCATCTATCACTAGGATTCGATAACTGCCCCAGCAGGTCTGTGTGCTCAAAATACAAATAACCGCCCATTATATATATATATATATATATATATATATATATATAGAGAGAGAGAGAGAGATAAATATAATTATTTATTCGAAAATTATAACATAAATATGTTATAAAATTACT
>CAHIKZ030002666.1:1817500-1862500 GCA_903632075.3 Acanthosepion pharaonis
TTCTAGTCTAACCCCAAAATTAAAGCATTAAATAATTAATATAACCTTAGTCCGTTGTCAAGGTTTTTGAATTCTCGTATACTTGTATTTTGATTGGTCATTCCAGCTTATGTAACAGCGTTTTTCCTTAGCGTGGGGTGTTTGATTGATTTGAACCTTTTAAAACTCTTTATTCAACATTCAACATCATCACTTGATAAGACACTAGAAGTGTTCAAACAAAATGGCTATTTTTGTAGTAATTTTATAACATATTTATGTTATAATTTTCGAATAAATAATTATATTTGCTCTACTCTGTATTGAGCACACTTTTAAGAATAGTATTTGTTGGCTATTGGAATTTATTCCGTGTATATCAATCTTGATATATATATATATATATATATATATATATATATATATATATATATATATATATATATAGTGCTGCTTGAATATTTTAATATTTTGACGTGCGAAACATAGAAATAGTTATGGTGAAAAAAAGTTCAAATACACCTATTAATTTTGCATCACGTTGATTTTAAATTAATAAAAGATGTTATTTCACATTTCAAATGTGAGCGATTTTCAGACCTCTTTGCACGTATCTGAAGTAAAAGTACATGTGTCTATAATGACATATAAATTGCAGGAGCACGACATTCGTGGGGCCTTACTAGAAGATTTTCAACGAAGAATAAATGTGCCCATTTAAACTTTGCCCGAGAACCCTAGGACAATAAGAAGCCACCTGAACAGATGAGTCAAAGATAGAATTGTTTGGTCACAAGCACGCACAGAACCTCATTCCAACAATGAATCATGAAGGTTTAAATGATTTGAGAGTCTTTGTTCGCCCCCTGGAAAACTGGAAGTCTCCATATTATCCAATGAAACGTGAATGTTTAGCCCTATTGATATAAGAATCGATACAAAAAATAATAACTTTTTTTTGTTAAGGCCTTCTTTACTACGAACAATTTCATGTATCAGAAACTCCTACCATGAGTTAGGAAATTGAAGCTTGCCCGAATATGTATTATGTATCTAACAAGGGATGATTTAATGGAATGAGGATCCGAATTCAGATCTCATTCCAACAGAAATGTGGTTAAGCCAGAAGCTGGCAATATTTTTAGACGTTGTATACTTATAGTATGGTTATCTTAATTCAAAATAGGTTCTGCAACAATGACCAGCAAAAAGGTTAAGGGATGGTATAAAAGAAAGAGGAACAAAACTATGGATTAAAGATCCGGATCTCTCACTCGAATATAATGTTTTACTTAGAACTGAAGCTGCTGGTTCATGTCACACGTCCCTTCAATCTCCCTCAGCTGTCAAATTTTGCTAACAGGAGTGGGAAATTGTCCATAGCATCGTTAGACTTGTCAGTGATTACAGACGACATCTGGTGAAATAATCTCTACAAAACAAGGCAATAACTAAAACGGCTCACACAGTTTTGCACATATCAACTTTTCAGTTTTTTGTGAAATAAATCACATTCATATAATAAGTAAATATATATTTTTTGTTTGTGTTCATTATTTGGAAAATCTACAAATTTTTGCTTGGATAGACATGTAATGAGCTTATATTAACATTTTCACAATGATAATGACCATGTCTGGGGGATTTACAAACTTTCAAGCGTCACTGGTACACTACCTCATGTTATTAGATTGACGTTTTCCATATATGTATTATACGCTACATAATAGTCTTACAAAGTGATAGAGGAGTTACGAATTTTAACCAATTTTCTAAGTATCATATTATTAATCAAGTTCCCTAAAAGAAATATTTTGTAATTATAAATTAAAACTGGATGCAAAGGTTACAAAGGCAAATATGCAGAATAAGTATCATTGTAAAAACGAAAGAAATTAAAACGGAATCATAAATAAGAAATGTATATTCGAAACAATTTTTAGAATCATGTGTCGATTGCTTTTGTGAGCTATTGTATTTCTAGTTATGAAAGAGATTTCAAAGCGTCCAGAATAACATTCCAAAATTCATATTTACAGGCGATGTAAATGTTCCGCAATCGGATTAATGTTGATCCATTTCATCAAACAATTGATAACCTTTTTATTCAAATAATCATTATTCTTTGTCGAATAGAAAGTTGCATTGTCGTGCATAAACATAAAATGGCTTCATCTTGAAGTATAAATCTACGTGTACCTTTGAAAAATCTGTGTTTAAGTTGTCATCTTAACACCATCTGGAACTAGGTTCAGCACTTTCCCACCTATAATCCCAAAATCAAACATCAAATCAACTCCAACTTGACGTAACAATGCGGGACGTTGGTTTCTGTTAATAGCCACACAACATTTGATCGATGCATCTGAACCATCGATGTTAGAACATTGATGAAAAGGACAGTTGAAAAATCACTCCAACTGCATCCTATTGTCCATTTATATCTTTATCTATGAATGTATTTTCAAGTAATCAAGTGATCGGTTTCACATATTTTACTACTTGATTGTGAAACTGTCATCTTGAAACTTTCCTATATTTTCCACAATCCCTAAAATATGACATGAGGTACAAAACGCGGAGGCAAGGTGAAGGTAATGAGTTCGAATTTCACTCGCGTTCATTACATTCACTTACTTCTAAAAGGTATGACACCATCTCTATTCCTCTTCATCTATGAGTAAATAGCAGGACACACTGGGTCCTATAGCCTTGGGTGGCGAACGGTCTAGAGGAAAGACAACTCTGAATTCAAAACCTGCGGGGTTGGGGTCGTTTGTCGCACCAGTTCTATTTATTCGACTCTTCCAAAAAGTGTTGTTGGTTGTGCAAAAGTCTTCACTATTATAATCCAATGATATGTGCGGATAGTCATGGTGTTGGTTCTAAGAACTGAGATGCTTCACCCTCATACAGAAAAAAATGAGGGGAAAGTCCAGTATACAGGGTGCAATGGGGAAATTGTCGCCATGTTATATTTTTAATTTCGCTCCTGCGTGTCGTTTCTTTTTTTATTTTTATGAATGCAGAGTATAGTAGGGTCAGTTGGGTACTGTCTGTGATGAAAAAAAAGCACCATGACACAAATCACTCCACCAGAAATGTGAAAAATACATGCTGTACGGCTTGGCTTTCGCACTGGAAGCTCCAATACCATTTCAGAGTGTTTGGCTGTCAATCTGAGGACAGTACCAAAGTGTCGGATGGAGTTGAATGAGTCTAAAGGTGATTACGAAGGTGCTTGCAATGATCACTAGTGATGGTGACGTTATACCTCCATTCACCTTCCCAGAGGGCATCATACTAAAGACGGAGTACTATATCAAGTGCCTAGAAGAGACAATGCTGCCCTGGGTTAAGAGGGTGGCTACTGGAAGATCCTATGTTTAGCAACAGGATTCTGTCTCACGCAGCTGCATCTAACTCTCCAGACTGCACTCCCTTAATTATTTTGCGTGGGGTGCAGTTGAGCGAGAAACCAACAAAACTCGTTGGAACCCCAAATATGAACTGAAGGTAAGAATTATGGCACCATTCGCCAACTTAAAACAGGGAGACCGTCATGAATAGATGAAGTAGATTCCAAAGTCGTTCGGAGGCCGTGCTTAAATCCATTGGCAATTTTATTGAATAAATTTACTCTCTAGTATTTGAAGTCATTTTTTGTAATTTTGGTAAAATAAGATGTCAATGTTATTTTAATTTTTGCACCACTTAGACGACAATTTATCCATCGCATCCTGTATATTATTACGAGAGTGT
Source organism: Acanthosepion pharaonis (assembly GCA_903632075.3). Lineage (NCBI taxonomy): Eukaryota > Metazoa > Mollusca > Cephalopoda > Sepiida > Sepiidae > Acanthosepion > Acanthosepion pharaonis. The sequence goes on from CAHIKZ030002666.1 coordinate 1,821,242, forward strand.
GCTTGAAGATTTCTTCTTTGGTTTGGTCATTAGGCTTTTCGTCCTTCACTTAAAAATGCTGTACATTTTCAAGACACAATAGCTTTTCACTGATTGCTTTACAGATTTATTAGATATTACCATCGTTTCTTGTGAAATATGAAATGGTTTCATGTTGCTTAATATACAGTTTTTTGTATTTAGTGTGGCCTTATCAGGGTCTTGCCTATCTTACGATTTAGCAATTTTTTGGTTGTTCGAAGACATAGATTTATGAATATTCCAAGGCCATTGTGCAAATTGAAGACAACGAACGTAGACGGAGCTTGAATTAGACCCCTCCATTCTACTTTCCACTCGCATCTCCATTACGTTTTCCCCATTTACACGTATATGTGTCTATGCACCACATATTGTAAAAAATATTATAAGTATTTACATTTACAAATGCATACAGGCACATAGATATGTGTAGAGAGAGAAAAAGAGAGACTGATGTGCATTATGTACACACATACGCGTACATACTTAGACCTACATAAAAGCGATGGCACAGACAAAAACACGCACACATATATGTGTGTAACCGTATGAGTGTGTATGGAAAATCATATAAATTCACAGAATATATAGTGATGCTGGTATTTTTGTCATAATTTGTTTGCCGCGAGAAAAATTGATTTCAAAATCTGCCCTTGCGACACACATCAGGAAATTCAACTGGATGAAGAAAATATCAAACACGCGCAACCAACCATAATTAAAACAACGAAACTGAAATAGAAATTGCATCTATAAATTAAAAAAAAATATTTTAAAATATGGACAAAAATACCCTCCGAAAATGAAAACTGTAATTTATCTATCATTCCTTTGAGATTAAATTTAATCTAATGAAGATAATTAAATTCGTTTCAATGATTAGTGCAGCCATAAACATGTCATTTTTAGCTAAACTTTTGGAAAATTGGATAAGAATTTTGTTTTCTAGAAAGCACACTAAAAATTATGATTAAATTGTATTAATTATAACAATATTAGTCTGTGGCTTTTTTTCAAGAGCTGATAAATATGATTTCTTAAAGTTTTATTTATTTCTTTTTGCATTGATTATATGAAAATCTCCTAAAGCACAATCACTAACCACCCCCGTCTAGAAATGATAAGACCACCGCGAATATGATTGTTTCCTTGTTGCATTAGGCGTTTTGTACTCTGAAGAGTATAGTTCACGTGTATGCTACCTGCAAATATATTTTAAAAGAATTTTATTCATAATTAATAGTTAAACAGTTTTTCTTAATTAATATTATAATTTATTTCTTGATGTCTACTAATAATAAAAGTATTTGGTAATAATTTTAAAATTGATGAACGCATGAGATGAATCTATGAAAATAGTAAAATTTTATTGCTTTCATCGGAACTGTTTCACGTTGAAAGTTCGACTTCTTTTCGAATACGGTATTTACGGCATTCAGGACAATTTTAGTCTTTTCATATCATCTTCCAACTTTACAGGAATTTGGGGCTTACTCAAACTTGATGTCTAAGAGAATTAGTCGAGGAATTCTAAGGTTTCTATAGAAAGGTTATCAGAAAACTATTTCCCATATAGCATATACTGACACCTTCATTTCACGCCAACTTGCATGGATCTTCATGGCTCTCTCATCTGAGTATTGACGGTTATTCAACGCAGCTTCCATATATACCGCATGTATGTTTTGAATGCATGGTCAATGTTCGTATTTCCTTGTTTTGGCGTCGATAACAGAACGCCAATATTAGATTTATTCTTACTTCTCCAGGAATGCTCCACCAATCTTGTTATTCTTTGCTGAATAACAGAACGGAAGCAGATGGTCATGAAGCTACTTTTTTGTTAGGTTCGCTTACTAGGATTGATTCAAGACAACATTTATCATGCTTGAATACGTGATATCTAGTTTCTTTTCCAATCAATTTATCAATGTACTTAAGATCATATGCCTTAAGAGAACTCGCCTTACATATTCTCCGATAATTTTAGTCTATCGATGGCTTGTCTATTGCAATCCATGGTTCTCCAATGACGATGACATGTTAAGGGCATACAGAAAAGGAAATGATGTAGTCTTGTTGATTACAGTACATGAACACTGTTTTGTAGCATTTACATAAACGACAATTCCTCTTGATCCTTTCTCTAGTCGATGGGATAGAGATTAATGTAAGGTCGTCTGCACAGTCTTTATTTGTGACGTTTTTGTTGTATATCTTCTCGTTTCTATGAGCGGGACTCTGTATTCCTTGAATTTCTTTAGAGAAGTCTTGGCCAGACTGTTTCAAGTAATACTGTTGCCAACGCTACAAAGAAGACTGATATTTTGGGCAGAGTTTATTCTCTGGAAACACCCTGAATTGCAGGATTGGTATCTGGGCATTGGAAAAGAATGCTCATCTTGAGTTTTACTACAATTTTTTTGAATCTACGATGGGAAAAATTAAAAACGGTTGATTGTAAGTCCAGTAATAGTGACTTTACTGACTGCGTGTTAGTCTCCATAGTTGTTCATTATAAACCTTTAATGGCGCTCAAGCAACTGGAGATGCTAGAAAACAGATTGGTTCCAGAGCTGTCAATAGATAGAAGTGAAAAGTATTGCAATAAGAAGGTTACGCTTCCGCAAATACAATGGTTTCGTTACTCAGTAATGACCTTTCATAGAAAATGTTTTAGAATGAGGGTTGCATTCAATATTCCATTCTATAAAACATGAAACAGGTTGAAACATGGATGTATAAGAGGAGATCTCTTAATCTATACCCAGTAAATTTACAAAATTTATAAGGAATCGTATCACTATATTTTAGAAAGTAAATTCTACAAGAATATTATTAATTATATTTTATTAATAGAAAAATAGACATTTGTACTATTTCTGTAATTAATGGAAAAATCACTACTTCATTAGATGAACTCTATTTCCTGGTTCCACCAGGTTTAACATTCTAGGACCCTCCATGCCACTTACATAGTAGCAACCCCCACCCACATTCCCTCCTTATTCCATCGGTGAGAAGTTGAACTGACTTCCAAGAGGAAATTTCTCCGATCACAACAATCTTAACATGTTCAAGTCTAAAATCAACCGTTATCTTCTCCTCCTATCCATATAAACTACGCCTAAAGGTAGCCATCAACTTCGAGTGGGTACCAGGCCTTGTACAGGAGGGACATTAGTGAAAAAAAAAACCATAGAAACGAAACAAAAGCACTCCTTGTTTTCTGTTTTAACAACAGCAAAAGCAACAAGGAAAACAACAGAGGTCTTCTTAAATGGTATAATAAAGGCCAAAAGATAAATAAATAAAATTAAAAACATGCCGAAATACATATAAATATTTTAAGTTTCACTATCTGAATTCGCTTTTATCGCCTATTCCACTAAATATTTGATAAAATAGTGGAACATATAATTTCTGTGTGAAGTGTAAAAACAAGTAATTATTCCTACCCAATTCATTTGTTCATTTTCAATATTCTAGATTCTGTTTAGACATTTTGTATATTTGTCCAGCGGAAAAAAGTCAAAATCCCAAAACAAACAAAACATTGGATGGTCTTAATGAATATATAATATAACGATAAAAGATTTCAATTAATTCTTTATTGAAATATCGAATTATATATACTAGTTAGATTACTTGGCGTAGCTTGGGATAAATAATCAAAATTTAAATATTACTGAGAAAATTATTTGTTTTTTGATACCAGTTATCAAAGAACAGATGCGAACACAACAATCATTATTTTAACAAATTGCATAAATAAAAATGTTTCTGTTAAAATGTCCTTCTGAATCAAGAATTTGGTTAGTTTCCTTGTGAGAAAAGAACGAACCTTTATTTGAATTTCGACTCTTGATCAAACAACATTAGCATAATCGCCAAAGAAACAAGGTAGCTTGAGAGAAAATGTGTGTCTTGTGAAATGGCATTGAAGTGTTGAATCTCACAGGAAATTGAAGCCGCTTCAAGTCAGAGAGAAAAACATTTAGAATTATAAGGACCCTTGGGATGAAAGCACTTTTCAAACTTCAGACCCTTTGCAGGTTCTATTTCTGAGAAGTAGAGTCAGCTTTTTGAGGGGTATGACTGAGGAGCCACTTTTCTCAAGTGTCTGCATAAGTACATCAAAATCTAAAGTGAGTCGTGAAATTCAACAGACTACAGCAATTATTCATTTGTATCAACAACATTTTCATTCGGTTTGTAGAGATATTTTCTGTAGGATTATTGAAATGGTTTCATTAACGTTATTTATGTTCGAATCAAAAATGTTATGCTTAGAAAACCAGACAAGTTTTTGGTGTGTATATCTATAGTTGTAAACACATAGAATTTAACTTATATTTTATTGAAAGAACTTTTATTGAGAGAACTCGAGTAATATATTGTAAAGTGCTTGAAAACATGAACATGATTAGAATCAGGAGCTACTTATTACCATGGAAGTGCTTCAGAAAAATCCTTTTAAAACACAATGCATTCATTCCATATATTTAATCAATATCTTCATTTGCTAGAAAAGGTAGTTCATTGTTTCGTGCTAGACAACCTTTCTTGCCAGAATCTATCTTTCATAGTTATATGCCTACCATTTGTTCGTGTATTGAATTCTGTTGTTACATCTATTCTGGCGTTTCTCTTATGAATCTAAATATTTTTGACAGCATCCAAAAAGGAATCTGCAATGTTATCGATCCTAATCTGGCATCTCGACTTCAATCACTTTACGGTCGTCGTAGCGAAACTTCTCAGTGGCCTTCCTATAAATATATTCATATTAACTGGGTTAAGGACCTTCCCACTTTGGTATTTCTGCTTTACGAGTTAAGGCATATCCCTTGATTGGCGGCCAGGTTTAATAATTTCACTGTTTAAATTGTTAGATATAACCGACATTTCTTTTCTAATAGTTTCTTTTACACATCTGGCCACTGAATATTTTCCTTTTTCTTAATTTCTTGTCAACTATGATCCTCAAAAAATTAAATGCAACGTCACACGTCATTTTATGTTTCCTTGAAACCTGTTCTTTTATTGATCTTTCCCCACAGAATGGTTTTCCCAGTTTTTTCATCTCTTGCGTCTAAGTGGCTTTCTCGCCTTACTCGCAGTTTCTTTTTCTAAGTCTCAGAGAATCGTCACTGTTAAAATGTTTAGTGATGATGTTTTAGATGAGGAATTATGTATTTCGCCAGTCAACAGTGATTCTTGAAGCGGCAGCTATTAAACCAATACATTCATGTAACTGAAAATGGAATGAAACTTATTTATGATATAAACATCAAAGTTGTTACGTGACTAAGCCTTTTGCCTTCACATTTTGAGAGTACTTCTAAATCTATTTTTGTGAATTAAGGCAAATATTCCATATAAACTTTTATGCTCTTATGGAATGTCCTTCAACTCTTGTAGTATTTCTTGATGTGTAATCTGATGTTTTATAAATTGGAAGTGATAGACCATATTCGTTGGGTTCTTGCCTAAACCGAGCAAATATATTGATATATTAAGAGTCAGCCATTGATAGTTAAAGAATTAAATATCCTTCTTACCTTGATTAGTGAAGAGTGTGTTGAAATGTTGTTCATTTCTGATCTTGTCTCCTGTGAAAGGTGAACTTAATTCTTTTGGAATGTACCGGACCATTGTTGCGTTCAGTCATCATCTAATGTCATGCTCACTGGTTGGTATTTATAAGCGCAGTTGATGTTTATCATTTAGAGAAACATTCTTGTGAATATATTTAAGTTGTGCTTGTTTGTATCCTGCTAGGGATCTTGCGCCAATGTCATAAAGCCAAATCTTGTTCAAAGCAACATACACAAACTTATGTAGTCGTGATGGATGTTGATCAGGCATTTCATCTATTCTCCTTCTAGAATCATAAAATTGCTGCTGTTGATTTCCTGTCTCAGTGACAGATCAAGAAGTCGTGGCTTTTTGCTACTCTGGACTTGCATCTAGTTTGGTGAATGATGTCTTTAAATTTGTATTTGCGGTAGGACAGAAGAGCGCACCTGCTTTCACATTTGTTACGTATGTTCCCTGACTGAATCTACTTTAAGACACAGCTGTTTTACAGATTTACTCTGCGAAAAATGCCACTGGTTTTCTTTTTAGAGATTTCATTCAACTGATTTAATTCCTCTTGGGATTTATCTTAATATAAATCTAAATAGGGGAGGGATTAATAAAAGAAATCTCACCAAAACATTTTTATTCGATGCATTATTTCAGAAATAGATGTATTCAAAGAAATAAGTACTGAAATGTTTTTGTAAAATATTTTCATTATTTTATCTTTGTTTCTCTTTTGAAGGCAACACAATTGCATAGAAGGTTCCTACTGTAGAAAGAAATAAGAAAAAACAATTTGGAAGAAAATGTATGGCAAAAAAGCGGATTTCACTTATAATAAAACAGTTACTTTAGATTAACTCTTTAATTACAATCTAACTGAATATTTTCGCGCCCTATTCAATTATTCGAATAAAAATTGTTAGCGGAAATAAACGTTAATTGGAACAACGTTATTCGGTTATCTAATATTTTTTCGAAAAAAAATTCTCATATTTCTAAATATCTAAGTCTTATACAATTACATTTATTCACTAGACGCGGTATCAAATTATTTAACTTGATCCTAAAAGCTTTCGATTTGTCAAGAAAAGTTGTATAAGTCAGAATTGTACTGTGAAGTATTAAAGGAAAGCGCAATAGTATTTTGAAAAAAAATAGAGGAATAAAATATATTCTCCTCATAATTCTTTCACATTTTGTAAGAAAATAACATTTTCAAGTTTGTCTCTGCTCGTAATGACTGCAAGCGTCTCCTCAATGAAGCACAGTTACTGTTTGCTTCATTGTGGATAAAACGATGTATTGCATCTCGCAAGTTTGGTTCTAAAGATTTGTCGGCTCTGCAAGAGTGTGCTGAATAACAGAAAATCCTCAATCCCACCTATATTCAATCAATTCAAAGTCCTGACATCCTTAGCTTATTAACTAAACCCACAACTCATCCAGTATAGCCACACATAATTTTTCCCTTATAAGTGAGGCTATGCTGAGTGAGATGTGCATTACCCCTCGATGGTATTAAACATCATCTCTAAATTAAACTCTCATAAAGAAAGTGGTGGTGAAGAGATACTAGCTGTAGTTCTAAAGAAATGTGCCCTTGAGCTGGCCCCAGTTCTTGCCAAACTATAAAATTAACTCGCCAATTCTTGCTTTCCAGCCTGTTGGAAGTCCCCATGTCGTCCCGGTATTTAAGAATTCTGCAGACCCTTCTGACCCATCTATCATACTATCTGAGGTGGACAACTACATTGAATCAATATCAGCATTTAGCACCAGGAAAGTTGATTCACTTTGTCGAGCCAGAAGATTTGTTCTCGTCTGAGTCCATCCTTCACACCTAGAAATCAACCATTCGTCCTTGCATCAAATACTGTGGCATTATATATGATCTGGTGCTCCCGCTATTCATCTCCAGGTTCTCGACAAAATCCAAAGACGGATATGCAATATGATCCGTCCTGACTTGGAGTCTCGCCACCAGTCATTTTCTCATCGACGTAATATGGCTTCCCTCTGTCATTCCTCTAAATATATTCATGGTATCTGTTCTGACGAGCTCTTTTTACTAGTGCCCTGAATGAATGAATTTAAGTTTGCTACTAGGTTGGTATCGAGGTCCCACAATTTTACTGCCGAAACAGGTAAATGGAATCACCTCTTCTAATTGCAACAGTTTTTTCTCTTGCAATTCTCTTATTTTTCCTGATAACTATAATCTTCAGAAAATTAAATGTGATGACAATCGACATCTTCTGTTTCCTTAATCCCTTTTCTTTTTATCCTTCTCCGTTCTACTTTTCATCTTTTTCTCAACCCCCAGTTTTTTCCCTTAATTACCCTCTCTGTAGTCCCTTGCTTACTAGTGGCATTCCCGCACTGCTTACAGTGAATGGCTTAAAAAACTTTAATCTCTTTGATTATGTAAAATCAAGAACAATCGTTCATTGTCAATTACATCGATTAAGCTTATAATAATACAACTAAACGAAAAATTAGAAATTTGGAAATCTGAAAATTGGAGATCTGCAGCTTTCATTTGGCGGTCTTCATTCATATTGCATCGAAATTAGTGACGGTTTATAGGGACATTATATGTTAGGGTGCTTCTGGGTTTACGTGAAAATGTATTACTACAGTGTAGTCAGAAGTATTAGTTTCAAATTTAAATTGATCCCCAACGGGCAACAACCTACCAAATTATAGGTATCAAAAATCACTGACATTTTTTCGACAATCAGCATCCTGCAATGCTCATGTTAATATTAAAGAATATTTTTCATTTTCCAAATTTCCATACATACATATCTATCTATCTATCTATCTATCTATCTATCTATCTATCTATCTATCTATCTATCTATCTATATATATATATATATATATATATATATATACATGATAATAATATAGCTTTCAGGTGTGATATATTCATTAGTTCAAGTGTACAGTATCAGTAATAAAACCTATAAAAATATAAATGTGGACATTGTAGTCAACACCCAGCGCGACAGTCTATTTCATGCCTAAACTCAATCTTCATGCCATTTGCATTGTGATTTGGCAATACTATTTATATATGCTGGCCAGTATTGCATTAAAATGTCAACAAACATATATAATAGCCACAAAACTGCATTTGGATCCAAAATTATTTCTGCTCAATAAATCCTAGAATAATTCAAAACATAACGGTTTCCACCCATCCAATAACCACTAGACCTACCGACAATGCATTACTGACCAGCATATAAATTGATTTTTGAAAGTTCGCCAATAAACGGTCTGCATAGATATTCTTCAGTGCTAACAGAATATATCGAGGCAGATATTAATTCACCAACAGCCAGAAGAGAAAATCTTGTCACTGGCACCTTTCACCGAATCATTCACTTTATGATACAATATAGATTTCATTGAAGAAATTTGAAGTATTCGTTTCATGATTTAAAGTATTTAAGTATTGTCATAGTATTGTTAACGCTTCCTGCTGCAGTCATATCATAATGAATCTAATATTAATTATCTAATGGCTATTAAGCACTTTTTATATTGCCAATATCTTTATTACGCCTAAATATTGAAGTATTTATTTTTTCACGGCAACTTTCTAACAAATACCAAAATATTTAGAGATCTCAGATTTTTTCAGGATTTACGATTTAACTGAATCTTTTGTTGATTGATCTTACTTGCAAATTATTTGAATATATAAAAAGTTATTTCAATAAATCTAGTAAATGATAGTAGTTTTTTAAATGTTTTAAATAAATTCAGGATTTCATCATATGAACCGATCATAGAATCTCATAAAATCAGCACAACTCTCCCAGATATTTAGCGTACAATGCAAAAAAGTTGTAAAAGAAAAAATGAACAAGTGAATTTGGGAATTTTTCACCTCCAAATTATTTAGTCTATCAGAGTTTCTTAGCAATTCCATGGCGTCTAATGAATGTTATCTTCAGGAGGTAACAAAGTTTCAAGAGAACAATGGTTGGTTTCATATCATTTCTCTTATCTGAGCAGGGAATTGTTTCCGCTTATAAAAAACACAAAAATATGTGGAAAAAATGTTCAAAATGTACTCCTGTCTTCTGGAATAAGGAAACAATTTACATTATACATAGAAACGGTGCCAAAAAGTCGAGTGTCTTCTGCTGAATGTACAGTCATATCTCTTACATAAATATGAAAAGAAATTCACCTAGACACGTGTGTGTAAATAGAAAATATCATTTTGCCAAACGTGGATTCAAGAAATAAATATATGTAGTGCCTGACGTTATCCATTGTTTTAGAATTATTTAATACCAACTTATCAAATACTATAACTTTGCACCAATTAATGTTTGATAAGCAAACTCTACCAATGTCTAGACGAAGCAGTTCTCGCTAACTTAATATTTTATCTTTGTGGGTTTAATTATCAATGGAATGAGTTGGTCTTTGTTTTAGTATGCATTTTTTAAACTGTACACCCATTTTTAAGTGTAGTGTGTTCAATTCACTGCGATGGTGCCATATATTTATTTAAGCTTAATTAATTACTATTTAGTCTACTCGCTATTCTGTTATGTCACTAGTAAGATGGATGCAGCAATCATTTGTTCTTTTGCCTGTATAAGCTAATCTAATAAATAAGCGAAATTCTAATTATGGAAATGTGTTTATACATTGACGCACAACTGCATATGTCTCAAATTTCAGTACCAGCCTTGCAGTACAAACTAGCAAATCAATTTCTTTTAATTATTTCACCCTAAGTAAGGTAATAAAGTCACTAAGAACCAAGGGTTTACCGAGTGCGAAAGAATATGAGAAAAAAGAAAAATAAATTAAGGAGAGAAAACAATAAAAGAACAAAAATTAAAATACTTTCACAGAACAGTAAACATCTCAATGAGAAATATGTAAGTTTGCTGTAAGCTGAACACACACTTTGATTTCTTAGCAATAACTATGAGAGCGATAATGGACAGGCCTGATGACTTGGGTAGTAATTACCTTCATTGAAATTGTCAAGTAATACAAATGAGGTGGAGTCACCATTTGCCCAGAAAATTATAGCAGTTTCTTTCAAAGATCGTAGTATTATTTTAAGTACATTGAAGGGCATTATTTTAGTGGTACTAAACATATATGAATAAAGACAAAAGGAAAACGTATCTTAGCTGACGCGTTTCGTCCTATGAGTGACTTTGTCAAGACAAATGCAAAGATTTTATCTTGTAGCAAGTATTTATAAACATGATCAAAAATGTTATTCGTTGAACACCAAAGGAGTGAGTGAAGGAATTCAATCAGTTACAATAATAATTAAATTCGTAAATTACAAAACAAATACGTTAATAAAAGCAAAAGTTGACGGAAAGGGCTTAACTATAAAACTATCGAAATTCTTATTATCGGATACACAACCGGAAGCTCTTAATTTCCGTCTAAAATTTATCACCGCGAACGCCGAAAAATGATATTATGGATTTCATGATTAAAAACTACCAACACAATGGCACGGATTTCAACAGAAATACATCCACGGTTTAAATACAAACACACAAATGATACCCCGCTGATATATAAACGATCTAAAAGAAATATCAAACAATATAAGAGTTATATATCCCCTTCCGACAAATGTGGCGAAATTATAATTATAGACAAACACATTTATCAACAAAAATGATACTCCACCTACATGTAGATAACATTTACGAAAATAAAATAAAATTAAACAAGGTCATAAGAGAGATACAAAAACTTAAAAAAAAACAAAGGCAAACATTTAGAAAATTCCAAATTAAAACGAATCGAACATAACCTGAAATAATCCACTCTTTACCGGATTACGAAAAACAGGTAATCCTAACATCACGGTAACGGGAATAGGCAGCACCCCGCATAAACGATCCGGCACACTAAGCAAAATCTTAATCCCACTTCTTGGTAAAATTCTTTCACATGTAAATTAAAACATTGTGATGTTTTAAGCAAATTAAAAACGTAAACATCAAAAACAAATATATGACTAATTTAGATATAACATCTTTATACACAAATATTTCAGTAAAGAAATGTTTAAATTTACTAAAATAAAACAACTAAAACAAAAATTAAATGTGACATTTAATCACTAAACAATGATTTTTCACCTTCAAAAACAGATTTTATAGACAGAAATTTGGTTTACTGATGTCTATTTTTCAAGTCTAGTAAATTTGGTTTACTGATGTCTATTTTTCAAATTTCTGGTAGGTGATTCTTTCAAAGATATTTAAAATAATTTTATTTTAGATACATAGATGATTCTCTATTGCTATGTCAACAAATCATAATTTTAACTGATCTTGTCAACAAACTTAATAACGTCGAATCTACAAGAGATTTTACCTTTGAATCTGAAACTAACAACACTTTGCACTTCCTACATATCATGCTGCACAGAAATAATAAAGAACATCTGTTTGAGATTTACAGAAAATCTACCAAGAATGCTTTGGTCAACTTTTATTCACACCACTGTAAAAAGATCAAATCTGGAATAATTATAGGATTTTATTTAAGAGCAATAAGAATCTGTAGTTTCCAATATATATATCGAAAAGAAATATACATAGGAAACAATTTTAAAAACCTACAATATCCGTATTATTTCATCAATAATACTAAGGAAAAGGTATGCGAAATATACAACCACAAAAAATATTAACAACAATAACAATGACAATAAATTAGAAACAACAGACACATAATACTACCTACTAACTCCGTAATATCAATTATCTAATGTACGCAACATGAAAATAATTACAACCAGATCCCAAGCTGGTATAGATATGATGAGAAATAAAAATACACATAAAAATAAAATGATATGATGAAAAGGAAGAAACGGGAAAAGGCGGAAACGTTATATTTAATAATAAGATATAAAATAAAATCAACTGAAAATAAAAAGGGAAGGAACAATAGGAATCCATTGTTAATAAAAAAAAAGGGTTTAATAAAATAAAGGAAAAACTGAGAGGAAAAAGCGTATACACATGTAGATGCATACATATGAGCACCTGGCAGTGTGTAAACATACACAGGCCACTTACTAAAAACATATGAAGAACCATACAATTATAGATATAAATACATGTACAAAATTAATATGTATCTTCACTAACCTTCCCCTGACTTTAGTGATGGCATAAAGAGGGTGACTGGAAAGTATCCCTGAATGTGCAGGTTAAGCCTTCTATTGCTGATTAGTGCGACATAACTGAAATCATAGGTGGTAGAACATAAAATACACTGCGTAGGTGGGATTGGGATAATGATATATAAATTTTGATGTACCAAAAACAATTTGGGAGGAAAGAAGCATGAAAAAGTGGAAAAGTTTTCTGTCTATAAATATGGATGCTCATCCTGGTCGTCGAAATATAATCTATATCATTAGATTTAATCTTCTACAAGTGCGCGCTGTCGTTATATTTCAGAAACATGCGCACTCGCTTGGGACATTTCTTTTTAAAGATTTGCACTGTTTATTAATAGCTGCGGGATGACTGTCTGAGAAATCTGTAAATGATGAGCCATCTGTAAATTCCTAAGTTGAAAGAAACATTACTTGAATCAAATATGATGTAGCTTAATCTAATTTCATTATAAAACTGTTATTATCTGTTTAAATATAAAACTAACTGTTATTACTTGCCTTATTTACATTATTCTGAATGGTTTATTCATCTTCATTGCCATATTCACAACATTTCGGCCGTTTTACGATTGGACATGACGTTGGTTAAGATCCAGTGAATAGTCCCAAAGAGTTGTGAGTTAAGTACCAGGTCACAGCAGGGTGAGTTGTGTTAAAGGAAAATAGCTGGAAGAGACATGGTACGTGGAACTAGAACAATCTACCCAGTGGACGAAATAAATAGTTCCATTCAAAATTACAATCACCTGAAGAAGGCCGGACCATAAAACGGCCAAAACATTGTGAATATGGCAATGGAGTTGAGGAAAACAGTCCGAATAATGTAAATAATGCAAGTAATCATAATACCTCATCTCAGAGATATAGACAGATAACTGTTATTATTTATTCAAATATAAAACTAACTGTTATTATATGTTCAAATATATAGAATAATAGATATTTTGATATGGACTTAGTTTGGAAATTTTGAATCGCACATATTATGGCAAAAATATTGTTATTACGGATCCTGTATCTTCAAATAACGTTTCTCGTCAATGTATTTTTCACTTAAGAAACTTTCACAGTACTGAATTTTATGTTTTTCTTTTACTTTGTTTTCTATTTCATCCAGATTAACTTGCTGTTTTCCTATTAGAAAGTATTCTCAAACTTCTAGTCAAGGGATATCATTGAATTCATTACCATTGCTCGAGAAACAATTGATCAGTGGTACAAGTTCATTTTAATAAGTTCGTTATTTGATGAATATGCAAAAACACAGTTTCGTATAAACATTAACAAGGATTAAAACTTAATACATTTTGACATATCTCGCAAAAGATATGCAAGTTCATCGATTATTATTCTTTACTGAGAAACGAAATAAATATACTTTGTCGTATTGAAGTTTTCCATAAAATATGCTATTCGCAAGATTTTCAATGATTTTAACGGATTTTTTAAATATGTGACCTGGTAATGAAATGTACGATTTACATTAATCTAACCCAAATAATATTATACTCCTGTTTTAGAATAGTCTTTTCTACATAGTGTTACATGACTTCTAGCCTTTTTTCACTGACGAGGCCACAATCCACAGCCCAGATTTCTCATGACTACAAGGGCTTGCTGTCAAATAAAGAGAGGCAACTACTCTAATTGAAGTTTGACTGATGACGAATGTTCGAGAATGTGACTGGCTTGTCTTCGGCTCGCCAACTGAACGTTAAAGACGGCCGGAATGTATCGAATATGAACGGAATGCACCGGACGCAGCCGGAATGTGCCGGGACTTTCCTGAATGCAACAAATAAAATGCGTAGATGAATAAAAGCAAAAAGTAAGAAAGCTAGAAAAATAAATGGATGCAAGAAGCCGTAAAGGACGAAGGAAGTTGATGTGCTGACAGTAATAGCTGCTGTCAAAAAGTCTGTGAGCTTTTTGTTCGCGTAAATGGATAATAAAGAATGTGTTAGAATGTCGACAAAGACACGTATGAATGTTTGCATGTGTGCGGGTGGAAATGGAAGTGTGCACATAAATGCGGCCGTACGTCTATGTATTCAGGAAGGGATTGAGTGGGGTCTCATGCTTAAGAGTTTATTAACGTCGATTTGATTTTCAAGCGAATAACACTCTTTAGCTACAAAAAAGGGCACAAATAAGTTCATACATTAAATAGACCTAACAATGAATGATCTATCTATCTATCTATCTATATATATATATCTATATCTATATCTATATATAAGAGGAGACTGAGGATCAAGCATGAAATGTCCACTTTTGTTTTTATATACGCTTTAGACATGATATTGAGCACCGTTAGCCTCGAGTATAGCAGACCATAAAACTATATTTTTATCATAAATACACACAGAGAAACACGCACGCGCACGCACACACTCACTCAGACACACACACATATATATTTGATAAAGTATTGGTATATATCAGAGTACATTTAAAGTATGCTATATTTATCGGTGAATATGCACAATATCCGGGAGAGAATGTGTAAATATAAGATTGAAAAATAAAGTCAACATCGAATGTTGGTATTCTGCTTCAGGTTGAACGCAAATTTCAAACCAGCTATGGTGTTAACACGTTCCTCTGAGTACACGACACACACACACACACACACACACACACACACACATATATATATATATATATATATATATGTGTGTGTGTGTGTGTGTGTGTGTGAATATGTGTCTGAAACAATATATATCAGATTTGTTAATAACAATTAGATAGGAAATATTACATCCAGAATTTTGCAATGAAAAGCAAAAAGCAAGAGTAAAAGCAAATTTAGACGAAAGACTAGAAAGCTTTAAAGAAAAAAAAGTTCAATGTTTAAATTTAGATGTTTACAAAGCTTCTAAGTTTATAATACATGTCAACACTGTGCATATATTTATCTTTCAAAGATAAATATAGCACAATTACATTGTTCTTGTTTAATATAACAGTAAGTATTATAGAATGTATTTTAACTAATATAATCAAGATTCACATACCTGCGCATATGCAATCACTACACACACACACACACACATACACACACAAACACACACACACATATATATATATATATATATATATATATATATATATATATATATATATATATATATATATATATATATATATATATATATATATATATATATATATATATATATTGGAAAATGACGAAAAGATCAACCTACAACCACCAACCCAAAACTTGCAAACTTTGCTTGGAGGAAAAAATATCAATCACTACCTTCCCAGACGAAAATAAATTATTAAATAATAATTATTAAATAAACGATCCGATCTCATCTCAAAATGCAGACATGAAAACAAAGTTTGACAATGTTACTTAAAAATCGAAAACTGAGAAAAAATAAAATAAATAAATAAACAAAATGACACTGCAATAAATAAAATAAATTAACCCAAACAAATTACCAAATCACACCCGTTAGAATAGACGAAATAGCATAAATAAATAAAAAATAAGAAAAAAATCAATGAACCCAAATAATAAACAAATTAACAAACCATTATGACCAAAATATTAGTGAGACTATAAAAACCAAACCAAAAATCCGACGAAAAAAATAGCTATAATTGTTATATAACGATAAAAAAAAATACTAGGTTACTTAAAAATCGAAAACCGAAATGAGTAAATAAAAACATATAGTATAATAAATAAATAATAAAAATCAAGTAAAATAAAGCTAAATTAATCCAAATAAATAAATGAATAAACAAACTAACAAACCGATCTCGATAATTTACCCGTTAGAAAAAACAAGTTAATCAATCCAAATAAATAAATGATAGTAATAAACAAATTAAAAACTGCAGTAATCAACCCCGAAATTGAATAAATATCTTTATCTTCCCAAACCAAAACAAAACTATTAAATGAGCGATATAAACAAATTTTTTACTACGTTAATAAAACACCGATTAGAATAAAAATAAATAAAGAAATAAATAAGATAAGAAATAAAAATAAAAAATAAAATTAAATAAAAACAAGCAAAACAATTTAAACTAAATAAATAAATAAAGAAATAAACGACTACCGGCAAAATAACCACCAAAATAGACTACCACAATACACCACTGACCCGTATATATATATATATATGTATATATATAGCCGAAAAAGAAAAAAAAAACACTCGTGGTCTGACGGTTGCGTCTAGCATGAAACAGCCTGTCACCTCTAAGACTTGATTTCAATGTTCACTTTCATATATATATATATATATATATATATATATATATATATATATATATATATATATATATATATATATATATATATATATATATATATATATATGAATGAAGTGCCCTGACGATTGCATATAGCATGAAACAGACTGTCGCCTCCCAAGTGTTGACTTCTATGTTCACTTTTATATATATATATATATATATATATATATATATATATATATATATATATATATATATATATATATAAATGTAAAAGGCTACAAAAATTGCGTACTTTTCCCCCCAAAATATCAGAAAACAGCAACTTGTTGAAATCAAGTTTTTTTTTTTCCTAGTTGGGTACCGCGCCAGGATATTTTTCTCCCCAGAATCGATCCTTCAGATCTACAAATCAACAATTCGCCCTTGCATTATTTATAAGAGATTATAATAAAAACATTTTTGAAATCACTACACAAAAGCTTTCATATTTCAATACTATGATTGCATTTCTTCAGGCGATGTTCAGTAGCTGGTGATTAAATGATTTTTAAAGAAATTAAAAAAGAAAGTGTTACCTCTTTTCCGAAAGTTAAAGCGGTGGGGACATAAAGTCAAAATTAAAAATAGAATTGTGAGTATATTTTGATTAACCAATTAAATTTCAGATCTACACTAAATAGAAAAGTAAGCTCAGAGGGTGGCGGTGGGTGAGTTTTTTTTTTAATGTCACGGTAAAGCGGAACATAGACGATTGCGTAAATAGACAAATATAACATATTCAATTTGGTAAAGGGAAGGGTGGATAAATCAGGCGTAAAGTTAACAGAAAATTTACAATAAATATATATTCAGGAAGCTTCTTAACGGTTCCTGCATATAAAATTAAAAATGTAGAACGATATTAAAAATACTAACTGGACAGCAATACATAGCAATATTTAAGCTGAATAAAAAAATAAAATTGACCATTATATACTAATAAATTATGGCCATAAGATATGGTAATACGTATTTTTTAAAACTATATTTAAATATATTTTAAGGTAAAAGATAAACTGTGCCGGCAATTTACTCCCTGTTAAAAAAAGAAAAAAAATCTTACCTACTATTCTTAGCAAGAAAAAATAGGATAACATGTTTGAAAACAAAATCTTAGTTTCCCACATTGTATTATCGTGATTCCCTCGTCTCAAAATGCCAAGCATTTTGGGACCAATGTACATTGGTTTCCTTTTACCTTTTCACAATATTCAAGCATTCATGTCAGAAATGCTTAATGCCAATTATGAGCAATGTAAGTGGCTGACATCTGCTGAAATGCTTTGACATTTGAAAACAAGGCTTTTAATGCCGATCGATGAAATGTATAATCTCAGAGTCATGGCCAGCTACCATTAATTGAATCAGTTTTTTGAGAATGGGCACATCAAACAGTAAATTACTGACAATGAACTCCGATATAATATTCATGATGAATAACTGGAAACCAATATATTTCCTATGCAAGTAGGATGCCGAGGTTTTATTGTCAACTCGACCTCGACATACTTACCTAATGTTCGATTGCTAAAGAACCAAACATATAACAATTATATTTAATCGTCTTAAACATACGAAGATATGGTATCTATATAATGGATCTGGAATTTCAACACTTGACACGTGTTGAAAAGTATTGTAGTATCATGGGTTATTCAAATGTCCCGCTGATAATGATGGTTATACATGCATACATACATACATACATACATACATACACACACACACACACACACACACACGCACACGCACATATATATATATATATATATATATATATATATATATATATATACGCCTGAATAAACAAACAATGAAATATTTGTTAAAATCGTACACGTAAAGTGGTCAATTTTCAGTAGGAAAACCAAACTTGCAGAGTGATTTAATATTAAAAAAATAAGAACGCTGACACTACCGCGTTTCGACCGCCAAGGTCTTGTCATGTGTTTTGTACAGCGAATCAGTCAGAGGCAACTAAAAATCTTATATGTCTTCATTCGACACCGGAAGTGATGAAGGGAGTTGTAGTGGGGAAAAATATTGCAACTTTTTCCGGGTTCGTATAGCCCCAAAATGAACTTCCTGACGTGTCTACACTTGGCCATGATCTCAGACCCCCCCCCGTTTAACAGATTTGTATGTTGTTATAGCTAGCTTCTCTTCCTGTACAACCTACACTAGTGATATATATATATATATATATATATATATATATATATATATATATATATATATATATATATATATATATATATATATATAGTATGTGTGTGTGTGTGTGATGTTACAGTCATGTAGTGGAAGAGTAACATTATTATGTGTTCCCTTTCTCACTGTTTACTTGATTGTCTCATTCATTATATTTCCCACTTCAAGGTCTGTATTACCCGACTCTCTGTTCCTCATCTGCCTTTCCTTTTACTCCTTGTCCACATTATGACTCTTTTCAGTATCTTTCCAGACGTTTTGTTCACTCTGCATCAATTACCTGTAAATCTGGATGTCATCTGTCTCATTTTGTGATGTCAAAGGAAGATCTCACCACAGACCTGCCATGACGAATGATATAAAAACAGTAGGGCAATTAACTCTTCGTAAACATCATTATCCTAATTACTTTACCTATTGTACGCATACATATGCACACACCACCCACCTGTAAGCAGTTCCTACCGAACACAGGTATTAACGTCACTATAGATATCTGCTGATATATATATATATATATATATATATATATATATATATATGAAATTCAGTATTTACATTTTATAAAAACATATTAGCACGAAGATTGCTCTTAAATAATATAAGTATGTGAGGATCTATAAATAATGCATAAGATATTTATGTATATATACATTTATATATGTTTCGTGCTCCAAATTTCAAACAAATGTGCAGAGTGCTCAATATCGAGAATCTATCTATCTATCTATCTATCTATCTATCTATCTATCTATCTATCTATCTAAACACCTGTAAAATGGCTGACAAAGCGCCGAAAACGCATGCAAAATTGAAAATCATTCAGGTTATGAGTATGCACTGATCGCTACACAATTTTGAATTATATATCTGGAGTGTTGAATTCAATGTTCACCTTTACACGCACACACGCACGTTCGCGCGCGCGCATACACACATATATATATATATATATATATATATATATATATATATATATATATATATATATATATGTACACACACGAAATTAAGATTGTCTATATCTCGATCGAGATCATGATACTAATCATTAAAGCATAGCAAACGAATCAACAATACAAAACAAAGCCACACAATAGCCACCTGTAGTTGCCCATAGAATAACCTAATATATTTGTGATGTGGTGTAATGAACAAACGCTCGGAATTGAAAATAGTAACGTCGAGTTTGAATTCCAGTCACTTTGTTGAATTAATCTATTCTCTTCCTACCTATGTGTTGAACAGAAGGACAAGCCTATAGCCATGGTTGTCTACCAGTCTACCGCAGAAATAAACGGCATCCTTCAGAAGGGGGGATTTTCTGCCTTGTCAGGCGTGTATCGAAAGAGACATTAAGCGTACATCACGTATTGCAATTAACTTAGTAATTAATTAAGATACAATAGAAAAACAGAAAAATATGAACAGTAAAAAAGAAGATCCCCGGAAACAGAGAAGACATCAGCAAACTATGCATGATAACAAAAACCTCTCAAAGCCTATATGGAAACTCAAAGACTCAAATCAAAAAACATTAAAAATAATATGGAGTATAAAAAAAATCGCAGCAGCTTACAACAACATTTCGAATCTATGTTCACCTTTGCCTAGAGGAGAAACTAAAACATAATCTTGAGAGAACAATATAGGTTTAAAAAATAATCCGAGCTTATATGTCGTCACGAAAACTGATAAACTCTATCGAGAATATCATATAATAAAACAAAAGAGAAATGACGAAAATAAATATATTAAAAATAAATAAATCAGACAGATAAATAAAATAATAAATAAATAAATTTAAGAATACAATAGATGCTCTAAATGTATGACCATAAATAACTCAAAACATTAACACTAAGGAAAAGAATTTGGAAAGACGGATTTCAGGCATTCCCTAATTCAATCAAATTACCGAAATCATCACGCTACGAGAGAAACTCTGTATATTAAACATCTCTCTCCTACTACAAACCTCACCTTCTTTAACAATGAGAGTGATGTGGTAAAAGTATTTTAAAAGAAATTCAAACAGGCTCACTCGAATTCTACCCGCGCTCAACATGCGAAGGCTCAGAATAAACGCACTTAATCCTAATCCAAACAACACCAAACATGCACCTCAAGCAGTCAATCCATGTATAAAACGAACGACGCCAAAACTACGCCCCTTGAAAATGGCTAAAAGAGTGGCCAAATGTGCTTGGGAAAATGGACGGTATGGAGAGTTTTTGTATTCCTCACTCCCACCAAACAGAAAAATGTAAGAACGGTGGAAAAACTAAATAAAAAAAATTAATAAAATTTTCTTTGTCCGCCATATCTAACGAAAGATGTTTAAAAGAAAGGTTGCTGCCCAAATATACATTTATATATATATATATATATATATATATGTAAGGTATCAGAGAAACAGTACTTAAATGTTACTGTTGTCCGCAACTACGAGTTTTATGTGGGATTATGGAGGGTAATATTGCTGTCAAACCATCTTCAGGTGGTAAAATTTAATATAATAGATAATCGTTCATAAGTATCTACTGAAGAATGTGTGACAGCAATAGTACCATCCATATGTCAATGTAAAATTTACAGTTGCAGACAGCAATAATATTTAAGTACTGTTTCTGTTATATTTTATATTTCCTCTGTTTTGATTATCTTCTATACATTGCATTGAGCACTGTATTTATAGCGTCTCTGAATTTTGATTTTATTATACAATAAATACAATATATATATATATATATATATATATATATATATATATATATATATATATATGTGTGTGTGTGTGTGTGTGTGTGTGTGTGTGTGTGTGTAATCTATATCATTTTGTCTTTTTCGTATCATATAGGTCAAGGAATTTTCTTTATCCTAATCTCAGTAACATTCTCATTCACTTTTCTGTTTTCCCTATTTCTCATTAAAATGGTTTTAGTTCTTTCAAAATTGTCCTTTTTTTATTGTAATCACAGCATGAATTGTTAGATTACAAGACTGAGCTGGCAGCTTGCATTTCCCATTTTCATTTGATTTAAAGTTACTCTTTTATTATTTTTGAGTTTTTAATTAATTAATTTTCTACTTCTATTTGTGTAAAAATACGTAAAAAAATCTTTAAAAGTCCCGACTTACAATTATAGCTAAATATTTCGCGAGCTAGTGGGAAAGTATTTTCTAAACAATTAAAACCTTTTATTCAAAAAGTTCACTCCTCTATGTAAAATTAGATTTTAAAGTAGAAGCATGCTACTTCTCGAGTCTGAAACTAATTTGGGAGATGAGTTTGTTTTACAGGTGTGTACAGACGCACACACACACACAATGGAAGAGAGACGGGCAGCAGCCGCCGACTAAGGCCTTGTCCACGCACTCAACAGAAAGGATTAACCAGCAACCGCCAGGTAAGCCTTTTTGTCTACGAACTCGCAAATACATTAGGTTTTGCGTCATAAACTAAGCCTGTTTACACATTTCACATCGCAGTATGAACCTTTAATTACTTTATGAATTAAACTTCACTGCAAAAAAAGATGAACATTTTATTTCTATTCTATATTTCTGAAAAGAATATATAAATGTTAATTCAAATGACCTTCTGCTTCTGCTTTTCCTTCGGTGAATAATCTTTTTTATGTTTCATTTAAAAGAAGCGTTGTTGTTGCTGTTGTTAATGTTTGGAATCCCGACACTCGCATAGCAACAAAAACCTGGGTAGACGTATTCTAACAGTTCAACATATCCTACACCAATATGAGTGAGCTACAATCAAATTTTCCTGACGTTGAACTCACCCCTAAAGCACAACTGGCAAAATGACTATGGCCATAACCACGACGCCTATTTTAAGGATTGATTCCTATGTGTCAGAGTTATCAAAAACGGTGATCACACTTTCTCATTGACATACATTCGCGTGACCCTCGTTCACAGTATGGATGTCATTCTGTTTATCGTCGACAGGAAAATGAAATTTTGTAATATTTTAAAAATAGCTGAGACGGTTGATGATCCGTCAGCAAGCATTCATTTTTGTGGCGACTTCAATATTCGCTACAATGAATAGATAGTCTATTCAAACAAAGCCGATAAAGAAGTTAGATATTGTCAAGTTTTCTCCGCTTACCAACTGATCCTTGGTAAGCCAACTCGTATTCCTGGCAAAATAAGTCGTTAACTAAAACTCTTAGACCTCTTAAATCCTTCACTGAAAAATTATCCGTTGAAGTGTTAACTCTCTTGTGCAGATCTGACTCTTCGACGATCAATGTTAAAGTTGATACCAAACCGAAAATATTCACTGATGCCTCATTTCATAAGACAATCTTTCGATACGCCAAAGCTGACAGAAACAACTTTAGAGACAGTTATCTTCAAAAATAGAGCTTCCAAAAATAATTCCCACATTTCTGAATCGGTTTCTTCAGGCATGGAAAGTTTTATCCCACAGAATATTTGCCGAAGGAATAGCCAGCCTTGGTTCGTTCCACAGCAGTGCATCTATAACTCACTATAAATTTATTGCAGGACTCTTGCTGCACCCAGAATTATTCCCAAACATTGCAAGAATGTTCTACAGAATGTAAAAAGCAGATATGCAGAGTTACTTCAAACTAAGTTCGAAAACAAAAGATTGCTTCCTGTTAGTACTGGAAAATCCCGTTTAAAATTCTCAATAAAACGTCATTGCCAACTATCAGAAATACTCCTGAAGCTATTCTATCCACGTCAGACAAAGCACGACTCTGCAATTAAATTTGCCTCTATTTCTACGTTAGATCATAAAACCACCGCTTCCCACTTCTCACAAAGATCAAATTTTCTAATATTCTTCTCACGGCACGGGAGAATTTCAGGCTTATCTAAAGCCTTAACTTTAAGGAGACTACCAGACCGGAAAAATCCCAGTGAGTCTTTTTAAAACCATCAGCCTAGAATTACGTCAAATCTTCTCAAAACTGCTTAACCGCAGCTAGAAGGCAAGATGATTCACATGGAAGGTCTCAATAGTTTGACCTCTTATGTATGCGTTGGGCGCTCATCTCCGATGAAATATCTACCCATTAGCCTACTTAACGTTATCATCACACGTTTTGAAGCTGTTTCCACGAGGAGGTTGTTGAACATCTCAACAGAAATAACCTCCCTAGTTGTCTGATCTTTATGTCCTAATAGTCATTACACAAAAATCAGTGAAACACGAAGCAAAAAAACATCATCACGAGTACGATCTACTTAGATATTTAAATGATCTATGTTAAGGGGACTGCTACACAAACAATCCAAATATGGAATTCTGGAAGGGTCTTTTTTCAAGTGCTTCTTTAAGGTTTTCTCTTTCGTCAAGTCCTTGTACTTAAGGCCGTTATTAACGGCCAGTCATAATAAGATCAATACCAGCGTCCCGCAAGGATCTGTTCTCAGTGTGTCCCTTGTTATGCTTTATACCTAAGAACATACTCAATTATTTAATGTATAAACCGATTAGAACCTGAACATTACACATATCAAGATGGATGGCTGGTTTCTTAAGAAAGATCCATGACTTGAATGTCTATTGAGACTCAAGCTCATGTAACGTTTAAAGTGGAAGTCAAATAAAATCCATCACTGCAGATGCTAGAAAAATATTCGGACTGACCCCCCCCCCGGCTATATCTTTACAAGATTCAGATCAGACCAAAAATGGCTGACATATCTCGGCTAGAGTTGCCCAGTCCTAACTTGCCTGTCTTGATAGATTTCCCACAGATGAAAACCTGCAAGTTTCTGGCTATTCTATAACTATTTCCATGGACAATATTCTGACGAGTTACATTTCTTAGTTCGACCAGACCTGACCTTTGAAACAAAAAGACATCATCCCATTTACACTGGGACGAATCATTCTCATTCTCTTCGTATTTCATTAGTAAGGAAGAATTTCCACCCAGAAACAGACTTCCAAGAGGATGTTTTCTCAATCATTACACTTTTAACATCTTTAAGTCTAGGGTTATTCGTTATCTCTCCTGCAGAAACTGCTATTCTTACTACCCCTTTTTCTCTCATACATCATAATTCAGTAACCCAAGCCCTTGAGTGGCTCTCAGGCCTTGTATTTGGTAAACAGCAGTAACACAAGGAAATAAATGATTATATCAGTTAAAATTACCATATGGACAGTTTTTCTTAATACACAAATTCTTCCATATTTGCCATGGCCTAATTATGTACGACACTTTCTATTTCGAAGCGTTTGGTTCAAACTGACTGCAATCCTATTTATTGGTCAATGTATCTGCTTGTCTGATAATGACAATGGAGATTCTGCTTGTGAAATTACACAGTGTGCACGTCTAAAAAGCTTATATATAAGTAGCTTGATACGTGTTTATACTAACGCTTGTTTCGCGATGATTGAAACATTATTAAACAGATTGAATGAACATCGAATGTAAACATTCTCACCGACTTAAAAACAACAGCCTTAATTGTAAGTTGTACAAAGTGTTAACTTGAATTAAAATGGAATCTTTACATTTTCTTATTCTTCATTAAATATTATGCTTGCTATATTTTCTAAACTTCCCCATATTTCTATTACTGTCTCATCATCCGCGGACATTGTACAGAACTTTTTTCTCATCCAGGATGTGATATGTTTCCTTATCTAATATTAGTCGTAAAACGTTCAATGCTGTCTCGCTTCTTAATTGAAATATAGAACCTGATATCCTGATTTAGAGAAGACTTTTATCAGTAACTCGTTTCTTTTATCAATGCGCCGTTTTCAACAAGAAATTGACAACAATTAAAAATTCGGCGTTATCAACGAAAAATTTACTGGGAATTGTATTTCGATAGATTTTTTTATATCTAAATATATCTAAACATATTTAATAAAGGGTAAGGCTTAGAAAACTATTTTTCAATATTTATACTATTTAAGAATTTTTAGTATTTACAGGAGCCCGAAATATTTTGCTCTACTTAACACCGACGCTATTTATAAAAAAAATTACATGTATGAATAACTTTGTACAACTTCCTGGGTATGATGATAAACTACATCCGGCAACAAAGCCTCTGATCAGGAGGTTTTGAGGAGCGGTAAACCACTTCTTAATTACTTTTGTTACCAGATCCACCCGGACCCGAAGATGTAGCACGTGTGAAAGTCCTGGCTGTGGTCAAATAGTTAACCCCCAAAGTGAAATAAAAACAATACGAAAGTATAAAAATACATTTTTATAGTAAAAATACAAGCAATAAATTGTTCATCTACTTCCTCTGTAGTTAGGTTCGGATTGCTGTAACGTAGAGCGTGCTCCTTCGTTGCCTGATCTAATTTGTTTAATGCCGGTGAATACTTTAACATTTTTAAGTCAGTTCCCGGACCAAGGAACGTGTAGCCTGGGACGGTGAACGCGAATAGCTTTCGCTTGGCGCCTCTTTTCTCTTTTTTCGATGATGATGCCATCTACTTCCGGTTTAATAATTAAGTCATTTGTTTATTTTAGTACGGGTTATCTCCCTTGATTTATTTTATATTTAAATGAAAGACAGGCTTATTAAAACTAGTATGGACACTATTTCTTTTCTGTCACAAGCACGGTGCAGGGAAACGTTAACCTTACCTAAGTACCTAAATAATCAAATAAAATATTAGCTAAGGTACTTAGGTAAGGTTAAAGTTTTCATATTTAAAAGATTACCAGCAATGCATTTAAAAAATTACTATTAATACATTTTAAAAAGAAATTTTTACTGCTCCCAAGAAAATTAAATTTCGACATTAAATGTCCCATGGAGGAGTTGATATGTCGCTAAACAAACAACTGTTTGTGTATGTGTAGAGAGATAAGTATAGCAAAGTAGTGAGGCACAAATACAGATGAGCGCACAGGCAAAATTCCAGCTAAGCTGAAAAATCCGATAAAAGGGAAACCAAACGATTTATTCGAACACAGTAAGAAAGAATTTACAATAGCAAATAATATTTAAGAGATTTATGTATTCATTCAATACCTACAATCAGCTAAGTATACACGAGCGTACACGATCACAGCTCTTCAAATTTAGAGAGACATTCATGTCATTCTGACCCGTCTAGTCACAATTAAAAGCAGCAAACATAGATCTACGCATGCAAAAGTTTGTCGGCCGAATCAGCGGAAAGCAGATAGCCGCACGTATATTCTTAGGCATAAAGCCCGTTGCTCTCATATGGATTCACCAGTCAAATGTTAATTTGCCCTCAGGGATATGTGCGTGAGGGTTTGTCGACTGAATGTGTCATATGACGCCCAAGACAACTGACAATGGAAAGACTTGGGTAGTTCGACGGAGAAGGAATTGTTCACGAATGACAGTGGGGTCCTTATTTGATCGGATTCCTGGAATATTCATTTGACTTTAAGACGAACACGGGAAGGAAATGTGCGAAGCAAACACTCTAACACACACGCACTAAATACGTATGCATATATTTACACAAATGTTTGCTCCCACACATACGCACGCGCGTGCGTGTGTGTGCGTATTTCAAATAATGTAAAGTGGTCCGTAAGCTGAGTATAGAATTTCTTTAGTCAGGATCTTTCCTGTCTCGATCAATCCAAAATAGGTCTGCGCTTTATGGTTATCCCGAAGTTCAAATAAATATATATTCCCGAATATTCTTTCTCTCTGAATCTCCGCATACACACCCACAAGCTTTCATACACCCACACCTACACGCATTCGCGAACACAGAGACAAACGCATTCGCGCACACGTATACACACACATTTATATGAATGTGATAGAAATTAAATCTCATGATTGTATGATGGTTGAAAGGAATTACAGTAAATGAATAAGTGATTGGGTGAGTAAAGAATGTGCAGGTAGAGTAACGGGTATCGGCGCCAAATTTTAGGAATCGATGAGCTGACTTCAATGACTGTTCCGTTTAATTTCGCAAAAGTGCGCTTGCAAAAACATGAAGTGGAATATTCACCCTACAGGTATGGCTTAAATAGCAGGTTAATGGAGCTGACAATTTAAAACCTATATATATATATATATATATATATATATATATATATATATATATATATATATATATTTACAGGGTGCGATGGGTAAATTGCCGCCATTTTATATTTTTAATTCCACACATGCGGTTTGTAGTTTTTGATTTTATATATTGAGTATAGTAGGGTCAGTTGGACAGCGTCTTTGAGAAAAAGAGTACTATGATGCAAATCACTCGACCAGAACTTTCGCGCCGGAAGTTCCAATACGAACATTGCAGAGTTTTTGGGTGTCAATCTGAGGACTGTTCAGAGGTTTCGGAAAAAGCTGGATGGGCCTAATGGTGATTACGAAGGTAAGACAGTTCGGAAAAATCACTCTGATCATTTTGGTGAGGAAAGAAATCACGAATTTATTGCTGAGATCCAGAACATGAGAGACAACGAGTCAATCAGGTCAATAGCCAGGAATGTTTGAGTTTCAGGCAAGAAGTCTGTGAAAATATTCTGTATTTCTCATACAGGATGATAAAATGATATTTTTTTAAAACCAAATATCCAGTGAACATCATGGTGTATGGAGTGATCACTAGTGATGGCGACGTTATGCATCCATATATTTTCCTTCCTACAGGAACTCAGACTTAACACGGAGGCCTACATCAAGTGACTTGGGGAGTTAGTGATGCCCTGGGTCAAGAGGGCGGCTGCTGGAAGACTCTATGTCTGGGAACAGGACTCTGCACCATGCCACACAAGCAGGGGAACTCAGTCATGGCTCTCAAATAATTTCTGTGATCACATCATCCCTTACAACTGGCCACATAATTCCACAGACTGCAAATCCCTTGATCATTATGTGTGAGGCCCAGTTGAGTGAGAGACCAACAAAGATTCTTGTAACACCAAAGATGAACAGAAGGCAAGGATTATAGCAGTATTCACTAACTTAAATAAGGGGACCATACAGAAGAGTTGCAGGGGATTCCGAAGTCATCTGAAGGCCGTGGTTGAAGCCAATTGCGATTTTATTGAATAAATTTATATTTAGTATTTCAAAATATTTTTGTGTAATTTTGGTCAATAAATGTGTTAAAATGACATATCAATACAATCTTCAATTTTGCTTAATTTAGACGACAATTTACCCAACGCACACTGTATGTGCGTCTGTGTGTGTGTATTTGTGTGTAAGCGAGACTGTCAATTACACACGCCTCATAAATCATTTGGTTGGATTTTATGGTATACAATTATTGAAGATGTTTTGATGGTTCAGTCATTATGTATTTCATGAAATGCATCTCTCAGTTACTCTGGCACACACCGACAGTAAAGTTCTTTATACAAATATAAACAACAATGGTGTTGAAACATAAATTTTCTTTAAATAATTTTTCTTAAATTGGAATGTGAGCAATTTGAACACTTATATAAAGTTTATTTAATTTTTGATAAATAATTAATTATAAATTATTTTTGATTTTATAGCAGGACTAATTATATAGTTTTCATTATCATAATGCTGAGCGCAATTATTTTCTTAATACAATTTTATTCATAATCAGCAAAACATAAATATCGTTAATCAATTGTCTGGAGAATAATTCTCAAGAGAAAATTCATAGATTTCAATTTAAGAGGAAAAAGCGATGACAAAAATATGAGGAAAATTGGAAAATGGAAACAGTAAAATGTGGGAAAAATCAATCAGGGATTTTTTGGCGTTTCGTACGGTTTGTTTATGCGCCGTTTCTATATTCCATGTTTAATTCCATAGACACATTTCAATCTTGGCCTTTCTTTTGTTCTGGCATTGATACTATATTCACAAGAATATTCACTCACATGATTCATCGCACTGTCAAATCCTCAGCACATTTCATATCAAAGGTTAAGCAAAGAATGGTCTCCTAGCTTTTCTGTTTTGTACATAGGATTCGTTATTTGAGAACTTGATACTCATTCTGATGGTAAGTGCATTGGAACTTATAATTCCCTTCCACATGAAAATTAATCCAGACGACAATTTCAACATTACTCATTCTCTGCTTTTTATTACGACATTAAAATCGATTCACATTTTCCAGATCGGTTAATAAGTTTATACTAAAATTTCAGAAAGAAAAACAAAAAAAAATAACAGTTAAATTATAAAGATCACACATAATAATAATAATAATAATAATAATAATAATAATAATAATAATAATTCCTGATACGATAGAGGCAATGAGTATGATAAGGAAGGGTAGTCATGTGAGTAAAATACTTGGGCACATCAGCAACTCGGAGCTACAAAAGATTACTTTATGCAAAATGGCACAAAACCCTCTTCATCTGAACGAAATGTACCAAACCTCAATATATAGCTCTCCTACAGTACTCTTTTTACTAACAGATAACAGAGTGGATTCAGTAATTAGACACTTAAAATTAATCCCTGGCAAGATAATGCCAGATACAATAATGATATAATTCTGAAGATCGTCTTAGAAAAATTGTGTGCAAAAAAAATAAAGAAAAAAAAATAACGGACGAATACTGTTGATTCAACATATATAGAAAAGATGTGTAGATAAATGAGCATTGAATTAATATCAATAGACGAAGAGTTTGCAATTATTTCAATGATAAATTAGAGTTTTATTTTATTCAGTTTGAATAAACGCCATGATAATCAAACGAAATCTGATTGGCCAATTCGAAATCCATCTATGAACCGATTATACAAGGGTCTAGTGAAACAAATAAAACGATAGCAATATCGGAAAAATAGTACAAATTGAAGGGTGACTACAATTAATGAAAACAAATTTATAATCATCATAATTGCAGTAGTGTATGCTTAATTAACATTTGGGACTCTCAGTGCAAATAACGGTCATAGTAGCATTTTGTGAAATCGTTACGCTACAGTAGTTCAAGCAATCTCTCTCACATATCTTTCCAAATACAATGTCATGAAATTGTCGATACATTTTGCAGAGATATAAGACAGTGGGAAAAAGTTCAGGAGACAAGGACTCAAGTTTTTCTTGAATAAATTCATTGAGACATAAACATAAAATACCTCAGGTGGACGTCGAACTCGAGTTGACAATCATTACACAAACATTGTAAACCTAACAAACAATTTGTGGGTTGGGTTAAACTAAAAAAAAATATTCAGTTGCGAATTAAAAGTGAGGTACATATGCAGTTATCTGTGAATAAAATGTGCGAAATGTAGTTGTCACTCGAATATATTTACTCTGAAGAAGAATATCGCAGATTCATTGATATCTCTAATTCAGCATACTGAAATTTTATCTGACATAATCATTGAAAAATAGAGTTTTTAATCCTTATCTGAATGTTCTGTAGATTTATTGTCATCATCGAAGACACAAGCAACAAGTTCTTTTAATATTTAGTTATGAGTTCTTCTGACATTGTGGTAAGTATCCCTAAAAATTTACGTGTCATTCTCTTTAGCAGTTGTTGGAAAGCTTATTATTAAATTTCGTTATAATTGTTTCCTTTTATGATAATTTTTCTCCGAATTTTTCAGATCAAAAGTATCTTAAGGAAAATTATTGACCAATGAATTTATTTCACGTCTTTTCCCTCATTTCTACTGCGTCCGCTGTTGTGGCCATATTATCATGACCTAGCGAGAAGAATTCCAGTGTTATCTCATAATTTCAATGTCATCTCTAGCCGGATTTATGAATATCACATCGATCCAAATATTCAGGAAGAATTGTTTTGTATCTTCTTTTTCTTTTTATGTGCCACGTCCTTTCAGGACGTAGGCGATCATGGCTCTCCACATCACTCTATCCCCTGCAGCTCTCAGCAATCTCCTTCCCACTGCTTCATCACCCAGACCACGTTCTGCTATCCACCTGCTGAAGCCCGCCACGAATATCACGCGTTGCTTTCCCCTGTCTCTTTTTCCCCTCTATTCGACCTGTGAGTATCAGATTAATCAGGCCACCGTGACTCATTATGTGTTCCAGAAACTTCAGCTGTCTCTTCATGATGTTAAGTATAAGCCTTCTCCTTGTTTGCATCCTCTCCAAAACCTCATCGTTGGTCACAATCTAGGTCTATGATATCCTTAGTATCCTTCTGTAGAACCACATCTCCATTGCATCAAGTCTCTTCTTCATCCTTGAAGAAATCTCCAGCATTCGCTGCTATAAAGAAGGAGAGATGTCACGTAAAAGCTCAGAATTCTTTTCTTTGTTATCAAAGAAATCCTCCTGTCTCGCAATACTCTGTCTAGATTTTGGAATGCGTCCTTGGCCATCTC
This sequence comes from Acanthosepion pharaonis, assembly GCA_903632075.3. Lineage (NCBI taxonomy): Eukaryota > Metazoa > Mollusca > Cephalopoda > Sepiida > Sepiidae > Acanthosepion > Acanthosepion pharaonis. The sequence goes on from CAHIKZ030002666.1 coordinate 1,853,841, forward strand.
AATACGCCTACGGATCTCAGTGTCGCACTTACCGTCCTCTGTCAAGACGCTTCCCAGATATTTAAACTTCCGCATCTACATCATTCTAGTGTTCCTGACGTGCAAATCGCATTTCAGGATCATCCACTTGTTGATGACCATGTATTAAGTCTTCTTGTAGTTTATGTTTAGTTCCTTCTTCTCACTCTCCGTCGCTACCTTCTGTAGTAGTTTAGTATCACTCAAATCTAAATGGTAATGGGAAATAGTAAAAAAGTTGCGTTGCTTCAGCTGACCTACCCGAACGATTATGATGTCAGTTTGCAAAATATAAAGTTCACTTCTTTTCTGTAAGTTCTATTTCATTTTTTTGTAATAAATGTGTGTTTTTACTCTAAATTGGTATTAAAATCATATAATCAAAATAATTTCTCACTGAACAGTTTATTGCCTCAAGATCATTCCTGAAAATATTGTAGAAAATTATTCTCAGATAAATGAATAAATGGAAGGTTGTGGCTTTTCTTTTCATAAACTCTTCAATATTATGTACGGTTGCGAGCTTTTCCTTCTACATCAGAATATCATAAAGCATTCCTTTATAGTGCCAGTGCCATCTGAAGAACGAATTCGTCAACAGGGTATTAAAATTGAATAACAATGGGATTTTCGCTGTCTGCATGTGTACTTTTAGTGACAAATACAAAATCCGTGCATATGTAGTACCTACTGATATATACATATATATATATATATAACTTGGGCAACAGTTAAATCGTTTTCCAAGATGTCTTTTTCTGGTTACAAAATCTTCCGTAGTTACCTACCTACCTACCTACTTATCTACTTATCTATCTATCTATCTATCTATCTATCTATCTATCATCTATCTATCTTATCGCCCTTATATGAGGATGTGCTGAAAATATTTGAATCTGAGCAAGTCTAGTTTCAGAATTTCTATTTGAAAATTTGCACACGTTTTGGGAAATGGAACCTACCCATCATATGTATTGAACATTTCCTTTTATATCCAATTCCTAAAATATAACCAAGCAACCAAATTTATTTTTTCAATCCTTTTTTTTCAGCGCCACGTCGTATATGTGTATGTAAGCACTTATTTTCTACTATTATTAGCGTAGAAGTCATTACGTCTGTGCTAAATATTCTATCTTTTTTTCAAAATTGCATATATTATAAATTCAGATACTTGGTTTGTTTACGGTATTAAAGCTAACAGCCTACGGTAATATATTTAACTTTGTAGGTGTCTTTATCAACGATAGATTGTATTTCTTTTAATATTATGCGCAAAGCGAACTTCTTTTCAGGATAAGCATTGCATTAATATTTCGATATTTCAAATATTTTTTGTCTGAAACGGTTTCTGGTTATTTTAAATGTTGCTATTCAACATTTATTTTTTATATTTCTTTTCACTCTCTTTTTACATTAGACAATTTTTACATTCATCATTTAATTTCACAATTCTTCCTTAACAACATACAAAATTTGTATTCATCTGTTTTTTTTTCTTTTTAGTTTGCATTGGATGAAAAATAGACAAGCACTTTCCGTTTATTTTCCTTTGCTTTTCCCATTTATTTTCCTTTTTATTCGTTTCATCTTTACAGTAAGGTTCACCTTATACAATGCCAGGGGGCCAATCGAGGTAGACGGTTACATTACGGGTATTTTATACGAATAGGAAGAGAAGATAACGGTTAACCATAGAGATGAAAAGGTTAATTTGTAGTGCTCGGGGAAACATCCTTTTGGAATGCTGTTCCACGGAGCAGTTGTTCGCAGGAAGAAGCTGTTCGAGTGAAACTTACTTCACACAAATGGAATACGGAGGGAATGTTGGTGGTTGGCTACTATGAAAGTGGCATAATGGGCCCTAAACGTCAAGATTAGACATGGCCGAACCAAGAATGTAGTACGTCTGAGAACTTTCCATGTTTGTAGCGATAGAGCAGTGAGAGACTCGCCATATCCCGCCTATGAGTGAGAGAGGTTGGACTGTGGAAAATAATTCTTAATCAACAAGGACTGCGAGACGCTTTTGAACTCTATCAAGACTGGGAAGTGAGGACTGGCAGATAAACATCAAATATGGCAACAGTAATTCTTCTTTCCTTATTTGATTTAATTCTTTTTTATTTCCCTATTCTTACATTTCTTCATTATTTACACATTTTTTTTAATATTATTTCGTTCTTTGCTTCGTTAATTGATTCACTTCATCTCTCTACACTAGTTGTCCCTTTTTGGCTATTTTCTGTAAAATCTTGTTCATGTTTCTCTGCTTTTCCTCATACTACCTATTTTTTCTATTACTTCGTTCTAATTAATTCTTTCATTGCATTTTTCCTCATTCATTTTACCACACTCTTTTTTTCTTTGTTTATTTCTTTTGCCACTAATTGTTTCCTAAATCCTTAAAAAGCTTAGTCAAAATTGCCAAACAGCAAGAATATAGTATAAAAAGGTTCAAACACTAATATTTCATGGTTATAATTTATTATATATAGTTATATATATATATATATATATATATATATATATATATATATATATATATATATATGTGTGTGTGTGTGTGTATGTATATATATATATATATATATATATATATATATATATAGTGTGTGTGTGTATATAAATAAAAGAAAGAACAGTAAGATATATAATCCGTTGTTCTTATTGGTATTTTTATTTTTAATTTTACAAAATAGTGCTCAATGTAAATTTACAGAGCATAAATATTATAAATTAACTGATTTAAAATATAGTTTTTTCGTTACACAGTAATAACCATGTTGCAAGAAATGAAGCTAAAAACTTCAAATTTAATTATATAATTAAATTAAAAGCGTTAGTTCCGTTTCATCTTCAAACAAATATTGGAATAACTTATTTTTAAATTTACTGAGTTTTAGTTTCCAAGGTTATATATATATATATATATATATATATATATATAGAGAGAGAGAGAGAGAGAGAGAGAGAGATGGATACGGAAGAAAACTTCTGAAAGGAGAATTTGGTTGATAATTAACTTTGCTTATTTTAGTTTAAGAAATACATACATATTTTATTCTCATGATTTGTTATTCTCGTAATTCTGCATTTTTTTTACAAAATATGGTCTTGGATAATGTTAGAGAATAGCTTCGGATGATATAGAATTTATATCTTTTGGATGATATAGGCTTTAATCATGGAAGAAATAGAAGTTGTGCATATTATCATGTGTGCATATGGGGAAAAATTTTCTTTCCGTTTCAGATGTTATATACAAACATTCACTTGCGGTTAGAAAATAAATTCGACTGACTTTGTTGCATTTACTTTCATTAAGCATACGGGAGACCCATTCAGATGATAAGGTATCAGCCGTTTATTTGTATTCATTGAAATAATGATATTGCCGGACCCTTTATTTTGCTATATGGAATAAATGCAACTTATTCTTCTGATAATTTAAGAAAACTTGATTTGTGATTAATGAAAAGAAAATCAACTGATACTATCAAAAAATCAATTCGTTGATTTTTAGAAATAAAGGAAACTTAGTGTTGTGTTATTTAAGAAACATTTGTCCTTTTAAGAAAAAATAAAACATATTTCGATGATGTGTACGTACGATTTTTGCGTTTCCTGAAAGCTGGGAATTTATGCAAATAATACGGAAGAAGCTTTTGTGTTTAAGAAATAACTACATTATCCTGTTAATTAAGCTTTTATTTTGCGTTTAATGAATCATGATAGAATGAAACATTCTTAAGATTTTGGTTAAGGAATAAAAGTAACTTATTCCGAAAAGAAGGAAATAACATGCTTTATTTTATATTTAAATAAGGAGTCTTATTCGGGGAATGATAAATTATTTTACATGACAGCTTTTATGGAGGAAAATGAATCTTTCTCGTGGATAAGGAAGAGACATTTAACACTTAAGCAAGAAAGTAAATATAGTGACAATATAAAAGGAGAATTCTTAATTTTGTTTTTGTTTTTTTTTGAAAAATCATGAATTATTCTGAGAAAAAGGACAAAGTTTTCTTTATATTACCAAACTTGTTATGAACTGAATCGAATTAGAAATCATTTTTTATTATTTGTATAAGGAGTCGTATAAGAAATAATTCTTTAATTTTTTTGAAAGAAGAATCTAAATTTTTTTCTGATGTTAAGAAATAAATTTTACTTTTGTTTTAAATTGAAAGAAAACGTTAGTCTACAGATAAGTAAGAAAAATTATTTTAATATTAAAGAATCTTATAGGGAATTAATCTGAAAAAAGAATGAACTTTATTTTGCCTTTGAAGGATAAATATTTTTTGCTACAATAAAAGGAAATTTTGTTTATATTGATTTTATAAAGAAAATGGGTTTATACGGAGGATATTGAAGAAATCATCTTTACTGGTTTATATTGTAGAAACAGACATTATTTTATCGATAATTTGCAATCGATGAAGAAAAGAAACTTATTCTAAGGGTAAATGAAGTCGTCCTTATTTTTCCTTTCAGAGAAAAGCAATGTTACAAGGTTAGAAACCGTTATTTTATGTTTAATTATGAATTGCATTTTAAGAGCAACTATTTTTTTAGCATTTACGAACGATGGGGACCATATCCCGAGGAGCTTCCTGTCATTTGTATTTATTAAGAAAATGAACTTATTACAAGAATTAGGAAGAAACTTTTTTTTGCGCTAAAGAGTTTTGGGAAATAATTCTGATGATAACGATGAAACTTTAACTAAGTAACGACCTCCCTTGGAAGATAATAAAAAAATATCATTATTTTCTGTTTAATGAAGAAAGGGCAATTATCTTGAATAAGGATCCCTTTTTATTTTGCATTAAGAAAGAAGTGGACGTATTCTAACATTAATTAAGAAACCTCCTTTATTTTGATATTAAGGAAGAAATGGTAGTTATTTTAGCTTTAAGGCAAATGTTCTTAAAGTTTAATCAAGTTTCAAGAGGAAAACTGAAATTGAGGGTAATGAAGAAAGCATGAAATCTGAGCTGTCATCTAATCAGAATAAATTTTTTTAATAGCCGAGGGAATTTTATTTTTCTTTAATGAAGATAATAATATAGACAGTTAATGAATAACATTCACTGTATATTTGGTTCAGTAAGAAAATATTAGTTTTAATGACACGTACCTTGCGACTGGGTAAAATTGAAAGAGAAATATTTGTATTTTGCATTAAACTAAGAAAAGAATAATCTTAAATGATTAAGTCAGAAATAGTATTTTTTTATTGAGGAAAAAAGGCACCGTATTTGCTGTTAAGATAAAAAGAACTTCTTTCACATTTGGAAGATCTTTATATATAATGAAAGAAAGATGGGAAAGACGTGTGGTTATTGAGGGAAGGCACTTTGCCCTCCTATTTAATTTTAATAATTGTATCCAGAAGGGTTACTCAATTTAGAGGCTTAATGAAGAATGATATTGTATGAACGTAAGAAGTACATTTTATAAGGATATCTTCAAACGATACGGTTAAACCTTGACATGAAGATTGTATTGATCGGTGAAGCATCCTTTCGTGAGTCAGTTCCATAAAGTAGCAGTTCAGATGGAACTTCCTCCTTACTAATGGAATACGATAGATGCGAATGATTCCTCTCTGTGTGAACGTGACGTGGTGGGTGTTAGCTATGAATGTCAGAACTCGTAGAACGTTCCCATGGAAACAGCAATAGAACAACGAGAGGTTCGAGATATTTCGTATGTGGGATAGGGGGGGCGTACAGTGTGGAAGTAATAAATCACCAACGAGAGTGCATAAAAATTTTGAAATCTGTCGAAACTGGAAAGTAAAGACTGGGCAGCTCAATCACAAATATGGTAGTAGCTCTTTATTTTTAGTCTGATCTAGTTCTTGCAAAGAGAGAGCATAGCAAGAAGGGTCAGTTACTTTCGAGAGCAGTACAAGGAACCAACTATATTTCCAGCATCCTTAGCGATGGTTTGTATCTAAGGGATCCCCTTGAGACCTGGAGGTGACCTTGAGTCTTAGTAGGCGTTTAAGGAAAGGAGCCATTTTGGGAGAAAAAACTTTTGTCATGGTAAGTGAAAATTCAGGGACTAATTTGCTTTTGCGGGTATTAAATGTTACAAGTCAGTTTTCCCTCAATGAATTGATAAAACTAGACCAAAAGAGAGATAAATTGCCATAGTTTAGTTGTCTAGATTTTTCGGAGGTGCACCCATAAAATGTATCATCTTCATAGATATTTACGAAATTTCCGCGAGAAAATGAAAGGAAGAAAACATTCAATAAAAAGGGATTAGAAAAATATAAATAGAACTGTCTTAAACTATAAAGAAGATAACGATGTTCAAAGAAAATTTTAAATTTAAAAGAAAAAAAAAAGTTCATTTAATGAATGAGGGAAGTGGAAGCAGATTTAAAACTATTATTGAATAAAAAAACAACACAACAAATGAGTAATATAATAAAAAGAGAAAAAAAGGTAGAAATCAAGGTAATGTAGACAATGAGAAAAGAGAAAAAAGTTTCTCATTTATTTAAAAACCTCTTTTCATATTTGCAGAGATATAGAAAGGAGGAGAGATTTTGCGTAATTTGACAAATCTGAAATCTAATTACTATGTCGGCAACAATTAAAAACACAAGCTTTACATCATTCTTATACATTTTCTTACAATTAAATATTAATATAAAATGAAAACCAAAACCTGTTAATATATATATATATATATATATATATATATATATATATATATATATATATATATTTGTTTATTATATTTGTGTGTAGCTATGTGAGTTTTCAAGAAAGCGGAAAAAAGCAAGATTAAGCGAGAAAAATATTTTACAATCAATATTACGCAGAAAACCATGTTCAATTTCTATAAAAGCACATTCATCAGTGTTTCGGCTTTTATTCACTCAGTCTTATAGTCATTAGTACACATATACATAAAAGATACATGCATATATATATATATATATATATATATATATATATATATATATATATATATATATATATAATGCGGGATATATATGTATATATAAATATATTTTATTTACATCCCTTTTACATTTTGTATAATGAATCAATCAAAATGTTTATTAATTTTAACACATTTTTTGTAGCGAACATTTGTTGATTGATATCCTGACAGCAATGAACTTAGTCAATCTTCAGCGAACCCCAACGATATAAGTATAAATATATATACAACTGAGAAATATAAGTATAAATTTAAAGAGACAAAAAGATCAATAAAAAACAAATGGAATGTTAGAATTCAAAGTATGACTCATCAACATTCGCTTCGATCATTCTCTGTGATTGATTGTTTTTCTTTTCCTTTCCCTTTTTCCTCTCATATTTATAATTGGGTGCTTTCGGTATTTGCTTTCTTGTAGTAAGTGATTGGCGATGGTGAGATGGAAATAAAAAAAATACTTGCTTCTTTGGTATATGATATTTGAATTCATTTTTCTTTCCTTATCGGAAAAAGTTATCAGTGACAGGCAGTAAATGATAACAATAATAAATTCACTTCGTTCAAATATATATATATATATATATATATATATATATATATATATATATATATATATATATATATATATATATATATATAAATATAAAAATATATATATTTTAATATTTTTTATTATCAATATATATATATATATATATATATATATATATATATATATATATATATATTAACTTATAAATGAAATGTAATTATAAAATTCTTTTAAAAGAATAAGAAAATGGCGATTTAATGTACTGCTTTTAGGCGTGTGTTCATATTTGGTAATAATGTTAATATTAAGTTTACAAACTATTTTCTCGTTAAAGAATTACGTTAGGCTGCGATTAGTGAAATATATATATTGTTTCAAATTACTATATGTTCGTGTATATATATATATATATATATATATATATATATATATATATATATATATATATATATATATCATTCATATATATATATCATATGAGCAGTATTGGAGAATTTGTATGACTGGAAAAAGTTTAAAATTTACTCGTGACGTGTTTAATTGGTGATCTTTAAAAAAAAATTTATAATCTTTCTAAGTTTATTGGACTTGTTTTACGGTGAGAATATATATATAGAATCGGCATTACTTATATATGCTGAAGCAAAAAATTTATATATATTCTGGATTTTTTCTTTTCGTCCATAGATAACTATTATGAAATAGTATAGATTTTTGTGCTTGCTTTATATTTATTTCGCGATCGTTAATATATATATTAGCAAAATGTGCAGTTAAAAGTGACAAATATCGAATGGGATGAATGTATATTCATTCTTCATTTATATATATGTAAAGCATTCTATGGCTTCTGATATTTTCTGACACTGGTTAATTTATAGACTCTTATTCGCGCGTTTGAATGCTCTTTCAAGGATGTTTTTACTGATTTTAACCGATATTATTTTAGTTGGGTTGAGTAATCGGTATTGAGGTTTGTTTAGGAATTTGGCTTACGGGCTTTAACTATGATGAATGCTTTTTGTTTTGTTGATCCTATCATCAATTTTTAATTGTACTGTATTTATCGATGTTAATTTACAAAACTTATGAAGATCTTTGTTAATGGCTTTATGATATATGGTTATATATT
>CAHIKZ030002666.1:1867500-1885000 GCA_903632075.3 Acanthosepion pharaonis
ATACTCAACACCTGAATTTTGCGTTGTGCATGAAAACTTGAGTCTGCTATCTGGGAGGAATAATATATATATATATATATATATATATATATATATATATATATATATATATATATATATATATATATATATATATATATATACATACATATATATATATATATATATATATATATATAACTCTGTTGTTTTACATCGAACACTCTTTTAGCTAGCGCTCTATGTGCAATATATTATACTCACATTTATAAAGATATATGTGTGTGTGTCTACCTGTAAAATATTTGAAGATATATATGTCTGTGTGTATATATATATGTATATTTATGTAAATATACACACACATATATACACGCACACACACACAAACACTCACAAACACATATATATATATTCACACTTTTGTACGGAAAAGAAGCCCATCGTATATATTTAGTTAAGATGTTCATTTGATATTAATGTTTACCCTGATGAATCATTTGAAACATTAAACTTAAAAGGGAGACGTAAAGAAAGATTTCCTTTTCTCTTTGTGCATTTGACGTCTTTTGAAAAAGATAACACGCCAAGGGGCAAATTGAAGCAGCCTGAAACATTTAGCGCAAACGACGTGCAATGAAAAGAGGGGGAGAGGGGGTGTCTTTTGACAGGAAAAGACATGAGAAATAGAAAGCCTTTAAGAGAAAGAAAAATAAAACGTAATTAAAATAAAATCAATTTTAGGGAAATGTCAAAACAGGAAAAAAGTAAATTTCTTTATTTCTATGGCCATTACATTTATTTCCAAGTGATGACTCAGGCATTTACTTAACATTTAACTCACACACACACACCGCCGCATATATATTAGGTAAGTAAAAATTTAAATGTCAACTGCATATTATTCATTATATACGAGGGAAGATGAGCATCTATTCGGCCAAACACAAAGTTATTACCTGAATTTTGGGATGAAACGATCTACGTAATTGATACCCACTAAGATTTTAATGCACTGATAACGAAGGTTAAGTTGAAAGTATATTGCCCTAAAAATGCTTTTAAAACATATATCTTTTATATCTATATATACATATATATATATATATATATATATATATATATATATATATATATATATATATATATATATATATATATATATATATCATATGAAAATATCACTCTCAAGCGTCTCCAGAAGCCTTTTGATATACATCTGAAGGCTGGAGATGGCTTTCTTCTGAAAAGTCGAGGTTTGTATATATATATATATATATATATATATATATATACACTTTTTTATATTCTCACCGGTCATGCTACCGGTGAGGAAAAATATATATCATTATTGATATATACTTTAGAGCTCTGTTTTCTTGCATACAGCACTATTTTATTAACATCAGCTCTAAATGATGAAATTATATATATATATATATATATATATATATATATATATATATATATATATATATATATATATATATATATATATATATATATATATATATATATATATAATATTATTCAGAAGTATCCGCATGTACATTTTGCTACATTTTATTATATAAGTGAACTGGTATATATAGTCTTATACTTAAATTTAGATGATTTATCGTCTGAGTTTCAGCGTAGTAGTTGATGCACTCTTATTAAATATATTGGAAATAAATTGTTTGTGGCATGTCAAATCTCATGAGACCAACAGAAAGCAACATGCAATCTTATTCATAAATACATCCATATGATATAAGTAAGAGAGTCATAGATTTGATTAACCAAGTATCTTATGTACCTGAATAAATTATTATTATACCTTTTTATTCATTCATTTTATTAAAACTTCCAAATTTAATATTAAATGCAATAATTTTTTTGCTTCCCAGAATGTCATTAGTTAGAATATTTTTTTTTATTCACGTGTAAAGATCATTTCGCGATGGATCACAAGACTTCTATTAGATTTAATACCTGGTGTCGTTGGAGTTTAATGCTTAATTTGTTTGTTTTTTTTAACATTTTCTGGCAGGGTCAGAAGGTAGTCAGATTTGTTTTTAGATAATATAACTCTGCTTAATATATTTTGATTGTGACCTGCATCACATAAAAATATCCATATCTATGAAGCTGCAATATGCAATGCATATATCTTGATACTTTATTAACCTTTGAAGAAAATTATAATTTTTCTTGTCGAAAACATTTGCTAACGTATTCGACTATTACCATAAAGAAGCGAAATAATATTTCAGGTTCATCCAATGTGAATCTAATTTTATCAATAAAAATTAATTTGTAACTGACAAAACTTCTTCCATTTGCTTGTTGGCCAAACTCAGATATTTCTCTTTTTGATGTTTACTGAAATCTGTCTGTTTGATTAATTTTATTTATTCAGTCAATATTATTAAAATTATTCATCTTTGCTTAAAGCTAATCTAATAAAGAAGATTGTGTTATGCTAATCCCTGAAGTTGAAAGAGTCTACCCACGTTTATATTAAGATTGGTTTGAGAGAGTGCAACTAATGAAATGATGAAATAATTCCAGCTGTAAATGTCACAATATTTTCAACATCGGAGTCATTTTATTGCTTCAATAATTACCTGACTCCTTCTGTCAGGATTTATCTTTACGAGTGTCAGAACTAAAATGGAGTATTGCAGCCATAGGTTGGCTGGAACTGCTAAATCCTCACTTTGCAGAAATGATAGAAATCAAAATCATTGACGCGGTCTTGTGGAGAAAAACTTACTTGAGTAATCATGTCGTTATGATCTCATTATTTTTTAGAAAAAATTGTTCATATAAGTTCCGTTCTTTACCCTAACCCCAGCGCGGACATTTCCTTAGAGCTAAGACACACTATACTACTAATATCAACTCACCCCCATTTCATCAATATTCAGGCGTTTTTTTCAGGAACTGTCCCATTCTGTAAGACATTCACACGCGAGTATTTCTTTGAATGCTACAATCCTAACGTCTTTACGGCAAAATCCATCCTTATTTATCCTCCTCATAATCTACATTTCCTACCATGTTTCCAGTCATTCTTCCATTCATATGACGTCAATCACATGACGTCATTCACATGACGTCATTCTTCCAGTCATATCACACTTGACTCTACATTCAATTTTCGAATGTAATATTTTACATTTAGTGCGTCTTGAGCTTTGCATTGTTTATTTCTTAAGAGAAAATCTGAAGTGATATCGTCTTAAATATTTGCCATAATATTCTTTTATTTAATTGTTAGTAACATTAATGATTATGAGCTGATATTGCAAACACTAATGACGATATGTAATGATTTTCATGCAGATAATTGTTATTTTCTTTCCGATGTTACAGAAGGACATTGAACCCAGTCAGGCCAAATAGAATAAGGCAAATGAAAATATTGATTGAATATATCCGAAAAATCAACGTTCTGATAAATTTGATTTAATATCAAAATCTCTATCTATAAAAGGCAGGATGTGTGTGTGTGTGTGTGTGTGTGTGTGTGTGTGTGTGTGTGTGTGTGTGTGTGTGTGTGTGTGTGTGTGTGTGTGTGTGTGTGTAACGAATGCACGGCCGCAATTTTTGACGGATTTGCACCAAAATTTACATGCACATGCTCCAAGTTAGTGGAAAAGCCAAGACCGAATTTGCACTTTCCAACTGCCATCGATAGTGGAAATAATCGATATTTTCACGCTTCTACAGTAGTTTTCATGTAGTTTGCGTCCATATTCTACTGGCCAGAGTGAGAGGCTATAGCTGGCTGCCACGAATAGGCAGGAAGATTCTATTCGCCAGCGTGAGAGCCAACAGCTGACTGACACGAATGTTAACTAGCATGCTAGCATGCAAAAAATATCGATAGCTGCATTCGTCACAAGTGGGAAAAAATTAAATCTGCATGGCACTTTACTCCAATTGGCTCATTCGCTTGCTTAAACTCAACGTTGATTCTGATTCCGCAGAACTGTGTTGGGTGGGAAAAAGTATTTGTTGTTAACATTCTTTTTTCATTCGGTTTTTCCAGTTACGAGTCCTTTTTTTTAAAGCTGATCGTTTTGTGTTCATTTTTCGTAACAGATTTAATGTTTAGTATAGAGCTTAGAAAAAATTCGCAGTGTGAGGCAAGAAGTAAGGCATGTAGCAACATCAGCACGGCAAAGAGCACTTTTTTTTAAAGGCAAGGAAGGACAAAAATATTTTAAGTCTAGTGATAGCGATTGCTGTATGAGTCGTACGATTTTTGAATCAATCACGGGCAACGCCGGGCCATGATGCTAGTAATTATTATATGAATGATGCCATTAACGATTAAATTAAAGCAATGAAGGCCTAACAAGTGGCGATTTAATATCAGGGCCAACGACAGTGACAAACAATCGTTAAGTTGATGATATTATGATGAAAGTGTCTTCATTGTACTTTTTTCAGTTATTGTGATTTGCCTTTTCAGCGTTTTAATGATGAGATTACCGCGCAGAACTATATAGAATGACAAGAATGATTAATCTCAAAACTTTCATGAAAAGTGATTATTGGCTATTTATGCAACATGTGATGCTAGGGTAAAGGGACATATTAAAATCATCAGATATGAATTACATTAAAAGTGAATTCGAAAAGTTGGGTCTCAGAATGAACACACAAACAGTAATTACCAATTAGATAATGTTTATCATTTTGCAACGTGATTCTCACTACTGATATTAACACTACTTCATTAGTATCCTAGAATAATTGCATGAATTTATAAAGAAACATTGTATCCCGCAATTTTCGACAAGTGGAGATATTTATTCAGTATATCTATTCAATGTTTGATTAGAAAATTAAAATACAAGGGATTGTCAATGGTCAGACATTGCGGTAAACATTACTGAGAAAATGATGCGATTCGATTAATAATGGATTTTATCAAATGAATTATCTTCATGTCAGGAATAATTTTAAAGATACAACGGTGAGTATATTAGCTGACGATCGCAGTGGGAATTGTAGTCATTATATAGATTTTTTCTTACCAGTAATAATTGTGATTTTACTGAGGGGAATGTAAGAATTTTTGTGTCATTGATGTCAATAATTTTGATGCTAAAAGAAACCCAATATATGTTGGCAGTTCCTTGGGATAAAAATCATTGAGTACGATTAACAGAAAATGGTGTTGCCGATGAGGAGAGGAACAATGAGATCAATGACGGGGGAGAGGGAGAGAGAGAGAAAGAGAGAAAGAGTGAGGAGGGAAAGAGAGGTAAGTAGAAATACTATAAGAATCACAAAAAATGCTAATCCTGAGAAATTGTGAATTTCGAAATTATTTAAATAAATAGAAATGACCTCGAGTAAAACTAAAGGAATAATGCAGAAAACGGATGGAAACGACAAAATACAGAATAATATATAGGAATATATATATATATATATATATATATATATATATATATATGTATGTATGTATGTATTCAGTCATGTTTGGTTAAACAATGTAGAGGTGTGATGTCCATTTTAGTTTTTATCATTTCAAGTCTATGAATTAGTTTATTGGTGGCAGTAGAAAAATGATTATTAAAACTTCCGAAATTTTTTTTCAAATAATTTTTATTTTCCAAAGAACTCTCAATCTCATCTGAGACAATCTTCAGTGTGTGCATATCTATGGATGTAGTATTCATTAACACCGCAAATTCTAAATAGTTTCTCACATATATTTTGAATTTGCGATGTTAACGTGTAACACATCAATATATTCAACACACACACACACACATATATATATATATATATATATATATAGGCGTGTGTGTGTATGTGTGTGTGTGTGTATGTGTGTATGTGTCTGTGTGTCTGTGTCTGTGTGTCTGTGTGTGTGGTCATGTTAAAGAATTAATGGATTTTTATTTATCATGCCGGCACATTTTTGTTTAACAAGTTTTATCGAATAGTAAACGATAATATCTATCGTTGGTAGATGAAATAAATACTGTATAAAATAAAAATGGATTGGCCACTCTAATACCGTTATATGCAATAAAAAACGATCGTTTGACTTGGTAGAGATGTGTGCTAGATTGTAAAGAAAAATTCCTGAAACTTTAGAAATTGCTTTGTTTTTAGTTCCGCGTACAAAACTCAGCAGATACGACATTTCGAGAATATCTGACAGTGATTACGCTTCAAAGGCCAAAAGATCCTTGTTTGATCATGAAGCATTTTGTAACTGAGCGCTTAAAGCGCGCTGGATCAGACGGCGGATTGTTCGCGCAAACGGGGGCATAGGTTCAAATCATGCCCCCAAAGAGAGATACCTAATAACGTGTAGCTCATTTCTTCGCCTGAATGAAAGCAATTATGACACATTGCATCTCTCGAGGAATTTTCAGTGCAATTTATCATTAAATTGTATTTATTCATCGCAGGGTATTTATCTCTCATGAAATGTATTCAATGAAGAATAAATCTGCTGAGCTCGGAAGTCGGTTTTCTTTTCACCCACGCGTGAAAAGATTTTCTGGCGAAAATCTATCAAAAGCGCGATTTCGTTTTGTGTAAGTAAAATGACGCAAACAGTTTACAATTAATTATGTATATAATTCTTGTTAAGACCTACTGCAGTTCCGTTAGTGTTCCGTGCTAGATTCAGAAGAATTACAATTCACGCCATTATCAAACTACAATTTGGCGGGAAAGGATTCATGCTCACACAAAATCGATCGGCTTTTAAAAAAGAGCTGACCAGGCAAAATAGTCGTTGAAAATCTGTGGCGCAATCTATCCAGTGTGCTGAATAGTAAGCTGAACATCAAAAGTGTAAAATGAAATGTGATGTGATACAATATTTGTCTTCGTTAGAGAATTACAAACCTTGTGAATCACCAAGAGTTTTGCAACATATACCGAGTTCTAAAGCTATCGACGCTAACATGCAACCATATATATTTCAGTTGATCAGACGACTGAAATCTTAATTTTTGGGTGCGGCTAGTTTATTCCTCTGAAACAGGTTTCGCCATCTTTTTAGACTCACCAATAATTCAATGGACACATTATGCTAAAGCCTGTTAACGACACATTTTGCTATAATTACACTACCACAGCTACATTACTTCTTTATATATTACGGCAGATACAATTCCACCAGCTCTATCCTTTTCCATAAGCAACTGTGATTCAAATCTGTGTACCAGAATACCGTTGTCTGTATGTTTGTACCCTCGTGTTCAAACGTACACGCGCGCGTTTGCACAGTATGTATACCCGCTTACATACACGCCCGTACACACGTGCGTACACACAAACACATACATTCGTAAATATTAAAATCTGTATGTAATAGCAGTGAAAACTGAAACGTCAACAGCACAACTCACTTCCTATAATCTAACTGAACATTAGAGCTATTTTTACTCAGACTGAGTATTTTGCATAATTCCTCGATCTTCAAGAACATAATTTCTGTGTCTTTGTTTGTAAGATGTTTCGTCTTTATTTGATTATTTTTATACTCCATTAATTTCTGTTCACCTTTCGGCAGTTTTTCTCATAAATATTAAATAAAACTATTTTTAAATTGTTCGGAAGGAACCATTTTGATTAAACCAACATTCTCTTATAAATTGACGATTGCAAGAATTTCTCTAAATAAATTGAGTGAAAATAAAATGAACTTATGTATTTTTATGTATTATAGATATATATGAACACGAATAAGATAGCATCTCAGAATGTGTTTTGTAAACACACACACAAATATATATATATATATATATATATATATATATATATATATATATATATATAAAAGTGAACATAGAAGTCAACACGTAGAGGCAACAGTCTGTTTTCATGCTATATGCAATCGTCAGGCCTGACGATTGCATATAACATGAAACAGACTGTTTCTTAGTGTTGACTTCTATGTTCACTTTTATATTTACACGAGCTCTATCTCTGATATTGAGCACTTTATCTCATAAATATAGCATATCTTAATACTATATTTTTTATATATATATATATATATATATATATATATATATATATATAAGTATACATACAAACGATAGATTTTTCCGTTAACACTGAGGTCTACAAAGACCGGTGACAGTCTGAAGATTGTGTTCAGGAAAAAGACGCCATGTTTGTTCCGAACACTGTCATCCCTACAGCAGAAATGCAGTATGTTGTTCCATCAGGAGAATGTCCGTACTAATCAATATAAAAAAAATCCCTGATAGGCATCATCACCTGATCAGTCCTCCATTGAGCATGTTGAGAACATGATGACGGCAGGTCTGACTCGTTCATCTTTAGCTGCATTGCGTTAATTACTGAAAGAAGTGTAGAGTAATGCATCGCACAATTGAATATTTCCTCTGTACATTTGTAATTCAGGTAAGATTACCGGTTTATCTCAACACCAAAGCGTGATATTAATATAGTTGATGTGACTACTATTTAAATATCTATTAATATGGGGGGGACTGAGTACGGTTAATATATGTTGGTAAATAGTTTTGTGACTACTGTTAATATAACACTTCTTTGGGAATATATATGTCCATGCCTAAATCATTTACTATAATGTAACCATATCAGCAATATACAATGTTAAGAAATAAATTAACTTGGACTTTGAAGATGAACTTTTTCTTTGTATTGAAAACTTATGTGGGATCTGCGGAACGAATTTTGAGACTTCTGAAATGACATAATAAAATGGATGGCACTGACTAAAGAGGAGGAAATTAAGATGAGTTTAACCAATTGGATTAGACGACAGCAAATAGGAACGACAAATCAAGAACGATATACTACAGAGAGGGAATATAATGCTAGCATATATATTACTTCTCAGTTAAAAACTGAAAGAACAGGCGGGAATGATCAGTAGAGTGGTGAGAGAAAGACCGGAAGCGGAAATAATGAATAGTAAGCAGATGTGTTTAAAAAAATATGCTAAAATGGATGAGAAAAAAATAGTAGAAGCAAAATTGGGAAAATATATTGAAGTATTCAAAAGAGAAACGAATCAAACTGCGAGGAAAATGAAACAGAAGGACATAATTATTCGAAAAAATGTTAAAAGGAAAAAGGAACAATGAAAATGAAGCAGAAAACAGGAAAAAAGAATCGAGAAAGTAAAAATGAAAGAAAAAATGGGAAGATAGAATAGAAAGCGAAAAAGTAGGAAATAAATAAGAAAAAATGGAAGAATGAAATTGTGAAAATGAAGAGGTAAAAAAAATAACAAAAATAAAATAAAAAGCAAGAGTAAAAAATATAAAAGAAAAGATAAATAAAAAGAAAGAATATCGAATGGGTATTACATAAGAGAATGTAAACTGAACATAATTGGGATTTAAAAAGTAATAAGAGTACAGTTTTGTAATAAATAATAAATTATAATTAAAATAATAAATAAATATTAATAACATTTGAATAAAACAAAAGGGAAAATAATATAGAAAGCGGGAATACAATGATCAAAATAAGAAAACAAATGGTTTAAAGTAAAGTCTTATCCTGAAATTTGACCGAAGTCTGCAAGATTTTGGTGAGGATCTATCAGAAATGAAATGCCATGCGTTCTGACCATTTGATGTTTGGTTAGAATTATTTTCTTTCGAGAGACCACGTGACTATCAAAAACGAAAGAAAACAAAAGGAAAATACTTTTTGTTCGCCAGGCAGAACCTATTGAATAAATAAACCGATTAAAAAGGGACAGTAATATGTATAATTCATATTTTACGATTTTAGTGTTTGTTACATATTTAAAGTAAATCAATTGTTTATGAGGGAAATGGTGCACATCATATTCGGTAATTACGCGCAATAAAACTTGATGGCTCAATTGAAAAGATCGATAAATATTTATGCCCCCGGGAGGACAAATGTTGTAAGTACAAAATATACTAAAAGAGAGGCTTGAATTGCAAATTGCTTTCAATGGTTGAAGTCATCCGTGATAGTTAATTATATTTCAGATAGCCTGTTTTTCTACATTGATCAGAGGCACTTAGAGAAAAGCGCATGGATAAGAAAGAAATGACGGACAGGTAGATATTTCGATATTCATTCACACGCGCATATATTTACGTGAGATATACGTCAATACATACATATATATATATATATATATATATATATATATATATATATATATATATATATATATATATATATATATATATATATATGTGTATGTGTGCGTGTGTTAGTAGGTTGGTATAGTTTTATATCAATCATCATCTTTTTATGTAAGCCCAACTACGGATGTGTATGCGCATACTAAAATTGAAATTTTAATCGATTAACGATAGAAATAAGTACAAAGTATTTGTTTTTATTTGTCGGTAAATATAGAAAAAATATTTTGTCTGAAGCTGACAAATCAATAAACGCCAAATAAAGTAGAGTGATAGCTGTAAATATATTGACAAACAGGTGTTTTCAAATCGATACATATTTAGCTTCTGATAGTTGAATACACAGGGAATGTTTACTTCTATCATCAACAGGTGTTATTATCTAAGCATATATCAAAGTTTTACCATAAGCGATGACTAATAGTTTGTTATTGATACATGCACCCAAAAACTGATACAGAAATGTGTATTAGTGAAAATTGTTTTACCAGACCAAAGAGCGATTCCAAATAAATTTCATCATAAAATCAGATTTTGAGCATAAACCGAGCTGCTAAACTTTCAAACCTGCACTGCATATGTTATGCTTTTTCCTCATTATTTGCCTCGTATTTGTGAAATTAACTCCGTGAAAGCTTTGTACATTTGTATCTCGCTAAATGTGATGTGTCTATTTGAATGAAAATATATTTTTTTCCGTTTTGGAGGCTGTCTTGCAAAACATCCTTTTCCGCTTTCACCTCCGTCTCGAATTCAGTTAAGGTGAAAGTCGTTATTTAGTGCTGCCCGTTGACACTCACTGTTTTTACCTGTCCTGACCTCTGCATCCACTAAAGATGGCGTTGTTCATATTTCATTATTCGGCTTCATTTCTGATAGCGAGCCAAGGCACTTGTCAGAATGAAACCAAATAAAATAAAAACTAGCTTCCACCATAAATCATAGAATTCAAGGCATCTCTATGTACAGGGCATTCAAGGGAAACTTTATGTGTGAGTCACATTAAGATAGTCAATGTGAAAGGCAGACTGAAGGTGCGAGAAATAAGGAAATTCTATTTCTCGGACCCCTGTGTGGTTATATCGTGTTGGCGAACAGAATAAGCAAAGAGTGCAGACATAAATTTTCATTGAAAAAAAGTTTTCAATATATATATATATATATATATATATATATATATATATATATATATATATATATATATAATTACATGGATCATTCATACAAAAAACAAATATAGAGGTTAATGATTTAAATGGCGAGAATACAAACAATTTCAATAAGGTACACTAACCCCGAACCTGTATATGAATGATATGATCCCTGTTTATATGCAACTGTAATTTAAAAACAGGGATCATATCATTCATATACATGTTCGGGGTTATTGTACCTTATTGAAATTGTTTGCAAAGATGTATTCTCGCCATTTAAATCATTAACCTCTATATTTGATTTTGTATGAATGATTCATGTAATTATAAATTGAACTGCACCTATAATCGAAATTAAAATATATATATATACATATATATACACACACACACATATATATATATATATATATATATATGTGTGTGTGTGTGTATATGTATATATATATTTATATAAATATATGTATATATATATATGTATATATATGTATATAAATATATATATATATATATATATATGTGTATATGTACATATATATATATATATATATATATATATATATATATATATATATATATATATATATATATATATATATATATATATATATATATATACACCTAGTGAGCCAGACAAACCAACCTAGGTTTCACCTAAACGGATCGTCAGGGAAAGTCAAGCTAACGAGGCAAAGAGAAACACATATTTATAGGCGATAGCTAAAATCATACCACGTGACCAAAAAAACCACAAACACAAACACAAACACAAACCTAAGTGGGTGGGGGGTAAAATATTCATTCAACGAAAATGGGGAGGGAAAAAAACAAAAAAAAAACACAACACACGAACATTAATGTGGAATGTCAATAACGGGAAACTGTCTAATTTAGTAGCCAAGATTTTTTATGTCTACATACGTTAAGGATTTCAGTTTTGGAATTTAATAGCTGGTTAAGTTGATCATATAAAGCTATGGCTAATTTTTCCTCTGTACATAATTTACAAAACTTATGGCCTGCTTTATATTTTGCGCATTTTTTTAATATTTTCCATTTAAGGATGGGGTCTATATTATCTTCTTGTTTAGTTTTCCATACATAGGTAGATAACGTGGTACTATGTTTAATTTTTGCGTTTTTAAAACTACTCGTGTGGTTATAATATCTTTTTTTAAATTTATCCTGAATAGAACCTATGTATGTTTTAGGGTTAGTATCCTCACTATTTTTGTAAATTTTCACTTGATACACCACGCATTCTTGCTGACATTTTCCCTGTAATGGGCAGATGTTTTTGTTTCTACAATTACAAGTAGGAGGATTACTACGTGGGTTATTCCTAGTTTTTTTCTTATTCAATCCATTTATTATAGTCCCTACGTTAGGCATGCAACAATAACTAAGTTTTACATTGTTTTTGTTAAATATTTTATGTAACTCAGTTTTTTTCTTTTTTTGGGGTGGGGGGAAATGTTGCTCCAATAAATTAAAAAATATCTTGCCAATTTTAGTTTTTACTGCTAAATTAAAAGGAGGATTGAACCATAAAATCTTTCTTTGCCTATTATTATGTTTATTCTGAGTACTGTTATGGTTATTTATATTAATATATTCTAATTTATTTTTATGTCCACACTTAATTAGGGCTTCCTCATAACTTATTTTGTTGGCCTCAAAAATATCCCTATTGGAGGAATTAGTAGAAAGTCTATACCCAATATTTTTAGGAATATGCCTTATGATATGGGCTGGGTGATTAGATTTTATGTGTAAATACTGGGGTTCTTGGTTTTCTTTTTTATACGGGGATATTGTGCCATTTTGTAAATTCAACGTAATATCTAGATGGTTGGTAATTTTCAAATTAGTTTCTATATCGAGATAGAATCCGAATTTTTTAAAAATCAGTGCAGTTTTTTACGGATATTGTCACATTTTTGAGGGTTACTATTATCCACTATGATTAAACCGTCGTCGCGGTATAACCCATGGTTATTAAAGTCTATATATTCATTAAGCCTACGGAGCAGCAGGCACCCTACTACCTCGCACACCTCTGCTCCATCATACGCTCCCATGCGTGGTATGATTTTAGCTATCGCCTATAAATATGTGTTTCTCTTTGCCTCGTTAGCTTGACTTTCCCTGACGATCCGTTTGGGTGAAACCTAGGTAGGTTTGTCTGGTTCACTTGGTGTATCTAGGTTGTATTGAGCTCTTTTGTTAGTTGTTTACTCGTGTCGGGGTTTTTTCATTGGGCTTCAGACCTGCATCTGTGCGATTTTTTGTCGACAGAAGTTCATGTTTGTAGCTCTTTCTTTTTTTAAAACCTTTTTTTTCCTCGAGATTGATTTGATTAGCAAATCAAAAAATGCAAGGGTTTTTTCGAAACGAGTCTAGTTATATATATATATATATATATATATATATATATATATATATATATATATATATTTATGTATGTATTTATGTGTGTTCGCTCGTGTGTGTTGACGCATTTGGCGTGTTTTGTCCTTTAGGACGTCATCGGAGTAAAGTGATGTTCACGTTGATTAGACTATACATGCTCACAATGGCGAAAAGACACTGAAATTCTACGCTTTTAAAAATTATTTATTTTTGAAATGTGTCTCATTGAGTTTAGTGTTTTGCCTGTGTTTTTGTCACTTTTGTCTGTTACGATAGTAAGTCTGATAAGTTCAATAAAGTCAAAATGCCAACCGATGCCCAAAATGACTGGATAGTTTTAATGCATGTAAAACTAAACTTCTCTCCATTAATCATCTGAGAACTTTTTTCAATATCAAATATTTTTGACTCATTGAAGACGATATAAACCAGAGTTACCATGAAAAAACTGAAGGACTAATTAAACCCTTGCGCACTTAAGATGAATAGATACATTGACCTGCGCAATCACTGAAATTTTCGACCTGATCTGCGCAATGTAAACAAACTGGCGCCATATTTGTTAGCACGGTGATTTGAATGTGCCAAATTATTAGAAAAGTGTAAGAATTTAGTAAAAAAGATGGGCCATAAAAGCAGTTTAAGTAATGCTAAAAAGAAAACTATCACCTCAGAACTCTCAAAAGGTAAATCTACCCTAGAAATTTCTAAAATGATAGGGAGGTGTCATCAAACAGTGAAAAAGTTCACCGCCGACCCTACACAAGTACGCAAAAGGGCAGATAAAGGCACGCCAAGGGTTATTTCACGTCGTTTCATATCACGACTTAAACGAGAGGCCACGAATAACCCTGGACTTACCAGCCAAGAGCTTTTCAGTCGCATTGGGTATCCTACTGTGTCTAA
The DNA here is from genome assembly GCA_903632075.3 of Acanthosepion pharaonis. Taxonomy (NCBI): domain Eukaryota; kingdom Metazoa; phylum Mollusca; class Cephalopoda; order Sepiida; family Sepiidae; genus Acanthosepion; species Acanthosepion pharaonis. The sequence goes on from CAHIKZ030002666.1 coordinate 1,882,112, forward strand.
AAGTACTCGGTGTCGGTATCAACAACAGTCAAACCTGTATCGAAGCCTCCGTTGAAGAGAAATCGCATTCAAAATCGATTGAAATAGGCCGAGGACAATGTGAAGATTGACTTCTCTAAAGTTGTCTTCACAGACGAGACTCGAGCAACACTTGATGGGCCAGATAGATGGTGCAAAGGCTGGGTTATGAACGGACAGAATCGCCATAAGCGTTTAAGACGCCAACAAGGCGGTGGAGGCATAATGATCTGGGGTGGTATTATTGGAAAAACATTATTGGGCCCATCGGGAGTACCAGATGGCGTGAAAATGACTGCCGATGCATACATAGCGCTTATGAAGGAGCATCTTGAATCGTGGATGAAAAGTCAAAGAGTTGCTATTGTTTTATGCAAGTTAATTCTCCCTCAAATGCTGCTCACAAGGCTACTGAATATTTGAAACAGTTAGGCTTCGATGGACCTCGAAAAATGAAGTGGCCAGCAAATTCTCCGTATTTGAACCCAATCGAAAACATTTGGAGCATCATGAAGCGAAAACTGTAAGCCAACGGACGACAATTCAGGAGCAACGCTGAGTTGTGGGAAGCAATTCTTGACATATCTCGCGGCATTATAGCAGATGACATCCTACAATTAACAAATTCTATGGATCGTCGACTTCTTCAAGTGATTTCAAAACAGGGAAAGCACATTCCCTATTAATTTTTTTAAAAATGTACCTTTGTTTGCATCTGTTATTATTTGTTTGATTATCTTATTTGTTAGCTTCTTTTGATCATAAACATTCACGTGCAGCATTAATAAACGTTTTGTGTGCACAATTCTGGGAATTTTACTAAACCTTTCTAATAATTTGGCACGCTCAAATCACCGTACTGATAACAAATATGGCACCAGTTTGTTTATCTTGCGCAGATCAGTACGAAAATTTCAGTCATTGCGCAGTGTTGCTAACATTGTGTGCAAATTTTGTGTGAATTGATTAGACAAAAAAAATATCTTGATAATAATTTGGCCCGCAGTATATATATATATATATATATATATATATATATATATATATATATATATATATATATATATATATATATAGAATAGAATAATGAGAACGAAAATAATATATAAATTCAAACGTTCATAACATTAATTCCAAAGAGGGCTTTCATTAATTTCAAAACTAGTGATAACTGTAACCTAAATATATTCAATTCAGTTCTGACTTAGCACATTCCCAATTACTACTATAACTATCGTCTGAATTTATTCCAACTTCACCTTTAAAATCTCTTATTATCACATTTTCTCCTCTACTCCTCACTCGTAGAAGGCTTAGAAATGCTGTGCCTATACTCTTGACAGTTGTTGTCGAAAAGAAATTTTTCAGCTCTCGCAATCACTTTAACACCTCAACCATCCTTCACTAAACTGCTATCAATAAGCACTATTGTTTCACTCCCTCACTTTTAGCTTTTTATAAACTCAGAAATATTATAAAGAAATACACTACCCCAATCTACTCGAATAAAAAAAATCTAATTAATTGTCTATTAAGAAAATTTAAAACAGCTAACCTTATCTTAAAAAATAAAAATAATTCCACCAGTCACATGACTACATATCTATCCAGACGCGTTACGTTACACCTATCTGACCATAGCTCTATTAGAACCCATTTAAACACACACAAACTTATCAGACTCTATCGGAAACATACTAGTCGAAAATACAAACATAATAACATAATCCACATGCAAAAATGATTAAAATAAAATGGCAGCCATAATAATAAAAAAGAAAAGGTCAACACTTGATAATATTAACTACAAACACGGGCACGGTGTATGCATCTCTATAACACTAAAAACATGAACACCTCGCACACACCCAATTTAATTGAAAAAATAAAATCATCCTTGATAATGGCTAAAAGTATAGCCGAAAGTAGGATATTTGGACAGTTCCTACACACACTCTGTATTCAAAAAACAAGAAGAACACAAGAAAAAAAATAACATATATATATATATATATATATATATATATATATATATATATATATATATATATGTATGTATGTATAAGCGCCTTCATTTATTATGTGTACAAGAAACTCTGAATATATTACACCCCCACTTTTAAGTATTTCTAAAAATAATATATGAAAACCAAAAATGTGTGCGTATGATTTATAAGAGAATCGATTGGATGGCGGTCTTATCAGAATATAATTATATGTTTAATAATTCATTTGCTTATTGATTATGAAGTGAAAATAAAGATTAGACGAAACCGAAATTCACAGCCAAAAATGAAGATCGAAAAACATTTTATATGAAACAGGAAATGTTAAATCTTAACATAGAAGATATTTTAATTCATATAAAATTAAATTTTATTAACACTTTCACTGCTACTCATTTGCCCAGTACTAACCCCATCCGGACAGCCATTTTTAAAGAAAATGCCAAATTTCAACCTACATATTTTATTACACAGAAAACTAACACCAGTGTGTTTTACAGCATTCCATTTTTATAGATATACCTGGGAATGACTTACCAGATCATTAATGGGTATACACATGATATCTTTTGAAGCATTGTCCTTTGTGATTTTACGATAGATGGCGCTACGGGACACTCATACCAGCGGTATGCAAAAAAAAAACGTAGGTTTCCGTACTTAGCCAGCTGGAGCAAGATAAGAAAAACGAATATCTCCGTAGTTAGAAGTGGAAGTGTTAAATAAAGCACTTAGTTCGAAATGTAATGCTGAGGAGGAATTAATTGAACATTACAAATGTGTTTAGGATCACATTTGGAGGAATCTTAATTTTCTGTATAGTAAACTTTAGTTATCTTTTTGGTACAGGAAAAAAGACGAAATA
>CAHIKZ030002666.1:1890000-1917500 GCA_903632075.3 Acanthosepion pharaonis
GAGCATACGTACGGTGATCCAAGTGTCTCCTCATGAGCATATAAGGTTTATAATTCAACTCCTGCACCCAATTATTTGCTTGCTTGTGCCCAGTTCTGTGGTGATTTTCCTCAAGTTTTTGTTGGTGTTTTCTTTCAGAGCTTCGGCAACATCGGCGACGAACTCGGGCGTCCTGGTAACGGCAGACCGCTATCCATTACTCCACCGTGCCTAACTCCAATTTCATTAGCATGCAACTTTACAATTTATTTGAATTTTTGATAAAATCGTTTATCCTATAAGAACCAAACCTTAACAACTCTATATCTTTTCGATGTCTGTCATGCCAGATGACTATTGCAAATAATAATTAGGCTACACCCTTAATCACAATGCCTCCGCGAATGTTCCGTTTTGGACCACATAAGCAATCGTAGTGGCAGAAAAAATGAGCAGAAGAAACTGAAGATTATTTGAGCAAGAGAAGGAGAGAAGATGCAGAAAGGTATGCAGCTTCATAAGCGTCACAAAGTCAAAAACAAGCGGATCTCAGATGAAGATTAGATGCTCATCGAACTGCAGCAAAAAAACAGTTTGTAACCTAAGAAGAAGCTAACAGAAGACATAGATTAGATTCTCAATGGACTGCAGCAGCTAGACAGTCTGAAAATCAAGAAGAAACTGACAGAAGACTTATATTAAATGCTCAACAGGCTACTGAACCAAGACAATCTAAAATGAAATGAGTCCTACAATGGATACTCAGCGGACTGCAGCTGCCAGACAATCTGAAACTTCAGAAATAAGTGAGAGGAAACTTAGAGCGAATACTCGCCAGACCGCAACAAACAGGCAACTGGATATATTAGACTGAAAATAAACATTATTATAATTTTTTTTATTAGTAATCCTTGTTGTAATACTTAAATATTGTAATATGCATATATTTATAGTTCTCATCAAACTTTTATTTATATGTGATGATTTTATTTATATGTGATGATTTTATTTATATGTGATGGTTGCTTCATTTATAAACCAAAATATAGTGATTACTGACAAGAAGTTTATATGCAACCAAGATGATATTGGCCTGGAGGAAGCACCTCCTTGTTCTGCATGGAAACTGGCAGTCCTTTCTATTGCTTTAAATGGATGGATCTAGCTGTATCACCTACATGAATGTTAACAGTCATTTATTATTATATGTTCAATACTCTCTAATCAATATCTTTCAAAAACAATTTTGGCAGCTTCTAAACCCAGTTAACAACGTGCATGTCTGCTAGTATATATATATATATATATATATATATATATATATATATAGTGTTAAAAATATACAAAGGCATTTTTATTTATTTTTCTCTTACACCTTATGGAATCCGTTCAGCCAACATTTAGAAGGAAAACGTTGGCAAGACATTTGACGTGAAGAAAGAAATGAGCAATTCACACAGTGAATAAAACAAAACATAAATAAAATGGCAGAGCTGAGAAGGAAAACATTTTGGAACAAGAATTAAAATAAATTTATTGGTGAAAAAAATACGAATAAAATATACAGTTCCAAGTGAGTATAAAATGGAAACAAATATTACCTACAGGTCTCCTAAAAGACTGAGGGAGCAGGTGAAGTGCTCCTTTTGTTTGCCGAGAGACGGTTGATTTAAGTTAATATGAACTACTTCCAGGAGGCAAAAATCATGAGCAGACCGGACTTTTTGCAAAACTATGAAAGAATTGTTCCCATATTTATTTGTAGTCTGAGTTGACAAGTAAGTGCTGGCCAATATAACAAATGAAAAAAATAAATAAATAAAACAAAACAAACACTGAATTAGTCGCCAAAAGTTACTCTATTTTTAAAAGCGTCTTTATGTTCTGTGGTTCTGGAACAAGGTCAGTTCTCTTAGATTCAAATGGAAGACACGGAGGCGCGGAGGGTTATCAAGAAATAAAACCATTATATCCGCTCGAAAGGCAAGAATCATTCTTAGTAAGCCAACAAAAATAAGAGGAACATGACAAGGATCAACCGGAGGCTGGTATCTTTAAATCAAGACAGACAATTCAACTGGAAATGCATAAAACGAGATGTTTCTGAACACATTTCTTTACTCAAAGTACACAGAAGCTTGTACAGCCTTTATAAATTTCAGCTGTATATAGAAGGACATTTTTAGGCATTATGTTTATTATAAGATAAAAAAACGACCTTTTGAACACAAGCGCTTTTCATAAAGAACATAATGGAGATCAAATCTGAGAAACCTACGTATAACCTTGTCCAAACATCTTGGTAGGGATGTAATATTATAGTTTTTGCTTTTTAATCAATGGGTAAAAATGGGTTAATAGGTTAAAATGTATTTTTATGGCACCATGAAAAACGAATAAAATATCAAGATCCTGGGGAAACGATCAGAAAACCCTGGTCTATTAAACAGAAATGTCAGCATGGACCAGAAAACGGCAATTAAATCAACACTACCAATATAGAGAGACGGCAAAAATCTTATCGAAAACAGTTTTAAAGACTGTTGAAAATGTTAAACCGAGAATCATCATGCAATGTTCATTCATATAAATCAACCGATTCTTCACACACACACACACACACACACACACACACACACACACACACACACACACACACATATATATATATATATATATATATATATATATATATAGTGTGTGTATGTGATATTTGCTAACGTCAGTTTAACGTCAGAATTTCAAATGCCGATATGCAATCCAAGATGTCTTGAATGACATCAACGGAAAAAAAGATTATGAATTCTAACACCAAGAATATGGTAGACTACACTTATCTACGATATATATATATATATATATATAGCTAGGGTATATATATCTGCGATATATATACATATATATATATATATATATGCGATATATATATATATATATATATATATAAGTATATAAGTATATATATTTATATATTTATATATATGACATTCTATGAGTTATGAACCGAGTGTCGTGCTATGCATATAAAGAGAAAAACAAACCTCTTCTCCTTAAACAGATTTACCATCTCACTTTCATATCTGATGTTAGAAAAAAAATCAATCTGAAATAATGCAAAAACAAATATATTGTTATTTGTTCTCAAACATGGTGGATTATCTTGGGTTGTGTGGAAGCGGAAACTCAAGGCGATCAGCGGGAATGTTCCAGAAAGCCATCATGGACCTCACTTAAAATGGCTGCGTTGCCAAGGTGCATAGGCACGCATCACCGAGAGAAAATGCCTGAGGCGATTGGGATGGTCAGCACTTAGAATGAAAATCTTTGGGTGTTAGTTGGGGAAGGGATTTATTTCTTTCATTCTTCCATTTTTTAAGAAAAATCTCGTCTTTCATTTCTGTCTCCTTCCAAGCGGTTGTCTGCAATTGCCGGATGAGTATGGCGCCATCGCTTTTTATTGGCAAATAATTGTCTCCCCTTGAAAGAGGAATGCAGAGGTAGAGTTGTCCGGGAATGACTTCGAAAAAGTGATGGCGAAAAAAGCAAACAAATTAAAACAACAAAGTCCAATATGCGAAAAGAATTCGTTTCCTTTTATGAATTACATGCGTAGATATTTTACTTGAATAAATGTGAATGTTAATCAGTGATGAATATGATGTGTATTACATTAAAAATGGCTGTAGTCTGTGTTCATTATTGATTTTGAAAACGAAGGAGAGAAAGAGATTGTGAGAAGGTGAGTGAGTGTGAAAGAGATGGGAAGGGGAAGAGTGACTGATTAGTTTTGCATCCATGTAGATATTAAAGTAAATAATAAAAAATTCAGTGTTGAATATAGAACAGAATCAGAATTGGGAGTTAGTGAATCATAAAAAGGATAAAAAAGGTGAGGAATAAATCCTCATTAAGACAGGAGCCCAAATAGGGGATGATCTAAAGTAAAAAAAAAAAAATGATGTTATAATATATATGTGTGTGTGTTTAATATATATATATATATATATATATATATATATATATATATATATATATATATATATGTGTGTGTGTGTGTGTGTGTATATATATATATATATATATATATATATATATATATATATATAATGTAGACATCCAGTAATATTCTGGAAGCTTTTCGTTTGAGATTGATTGATGCTCTTTTCCCATTCATGTCTGAACGCATAAATAGCCTGATCGAAAAATGAAGTGTCAAGTGACTAGTCGATTTTACGTCACTGTGACAACAGCGTTAATTTGGCTAGCACCAATTCCCAGATTCCTAGATACATATCATCTGAGATGGCGAATACAAGATAGGATAATGTTGTTGGTCGAGTAAAACACCTCTACCATCAAACTGGAATCATTGTTTTTCAGAGAAAATTATATTATTCACAGTCAGTTGATCAACTCAACTTATTGTATACAATATCATGGGTCAACTCTGACACTGCATCTGTAACCTTTACCTGGTGGACGCACGCTCTTTACTAATAATTTCAAACTCGACTTTTGGGTCTGGTTTCCCCTTCCTCTTCTACCAATAATACATTGATTGCATGGTCGTATTTTTTTTATAATTAACTTAATTCATGTTTATCTTGTGATTGTATAATATTCTATTCCACTTTCCTTCATCCGCACCGATATAAAATTTCTCTTCATTCACGCTACGCATAACAGTGTTGTATACATTTAATATTAGACATGCCTTTCTGAGCAGACACTATCGTTTATTACGCACTTTATGCGCTTCTTTTTTATGTTTACCAGATTGTCTCTGCTCTTCAATACTTTGATATTATGTATACTGATCATTTTAGTGATGTTACCAGAACAACTATAGCTGACTTCTAAATTGCAATTTAGTGTTTTTCAGTATATTTTATAAAAGTTCCGACGATTTTCGTCTTAACAGCCTTACTGAACGGTGGATGAATCAAGTTATCTTTCTGCTCCAAGATTTTTAACTTCATTACTATTACGGTCATTATTATTATTATTATTATTCACCTTCCTGCTCTAATCAGTTATGTTAAACGTACTTTCTGCCAATTCTTGCTGGAAAATAGTTTAGGCGCTATCTAAAATTATTTCATTGGCTCAGTTTCTAGACAGTCGCTCTTTCTCTGATTTTTATGCTTCCGTATTACAATGGCTGAATTGATATATGCAATGTTGCCCTCTATTTTTTTTCGCAATGTCAATATTTTCTATTGCTCAGCTTGAAGGACGCGTTAAAGATGTTTGCTGACTTATTGCCGAAATTGAATTTTATTTTCAGAGCATGGTCCTAAAAAACTTTTTATGCAATTCCTCCCTTATTTTCTTGAAATCCTTGAGGCTTTTATGTCGTACTGCCATAAAACGGTCGTCACTGTATAACCCCATATTATTAAGATGTCTCAGCCTATATAGCAGGCAGATGCCCACTAGCTCACATAGCCATGTCAAGATTTCTCGATTCAAAGGCGGCATCATAAAACAGGCTCGGTCTCTGCTCCTGTTTAATTAGACTGATCTCTTTGTCAGTAATACAACAATAATCCTTAGCCAGTGCAATCACTTTCATCGGTAATTTCCCAGATAAATAAGAGATAAATTCCTCAGTATTGAACAAAATAAAATTAAATAGTCTTGTTTTTAAAATTTTAAGATAAATTAATGGCCTCTTTTGTACTACGCCATTTATTTTTTGCGGGATAATATGACCTGTATTGTATTTAAGTTATAAAATTATTATTATTATACTTTAGCATTCTGTGGTTTAAACTGCAGATTTTGATATTGCCTTACCCGCATTATTTGTTTGGTTTTCCCAATAACTCTGAAGTGATTTGTAAAATGTTTATATATATATATATATATATATATATATATATATATATATATATATATATAATAATGCCAAATTGCAATTGGTAGTCCATATGAGAGCTCAGTGTATGATATAGCAAACTATAATAAGCATTAGGAATATCCTTAAAAATCTATAGTCAGTAATAAATTTATTTCGATGAATATGGACATATTCATCTCATCACTCCGACTAAATTTTCATCCAGATAATCAGAGAGGTAGATATACAAAGATAAAAAAAGAAATAAGAAATTTAAAAAAAATAAAAAAATACGAGATGAAACAATAGCAAAAATAAAATTTACAAGAAAAAATTTTCTTAGGAGACTTACATTAAGAAGAGAGAATAAGTTAATATAACGGGTAAAGGAAGGTAAAAAAGGTAGAAAGGTCAAAATTAAAACTTAGTTACAGCAATGTGTCAAATAAAATTCACAAAATGAGGCAGAGTGGTGTTTGTTTAGACGGCTTCATCAACATCATATAATACAGTCATCATTGCATAATACTACTTACAACTAATAAAAATAATAATAAAAAATAAAAAAAATGTAGCAATAATAAATAAGTAAAAATAATAAATATTTAATATTATAATAATAAAATGACGTCGGTCTGATTAGATCAATATGACTATATTCATCGAAATGTATTTATTACTGAATATGGATCTTTAAGGTTTTTTCCTAATTATATATATATATATATATATATATATAGAGAGAGAGAGAGAGAGAGAGAGAGAGGGAGAGAGTCAGATTTCTGTATTCCATGCATAGATTAAAAAGGGGAAATGGTATCCAATTACAATAATTTCCAATGCTTTCCTGTCTATAAAATCCGGATTCTATATCATTTCTTTTACTCTGGTTTGGGTCTAAAATGCGAAATATATTCAGTTTTATTTCAGTTCATTAATTCCCATAAAATACATTTAGCGCAGATACACAGTGGGTACATAGGAATCAACAGAGCATGGTCACTGTCAGTTTCATACTCCAGTGTGATCTTTAGACCAATTTCTCCTACTCTTTTAATGTGATTTATATAGACCTTCACCAGCCAAAGAGGAGAAAACGCACTTCCTTTGTTCTAGGTGAAAACCTGGATTTTGTTTAGTATCATTACTTTAGATTACTTATTGACGTTGGTTCGGCGGTTGAAGAAAGTATGAAATTAGGCTAGTTTTACTTATAAGCCATGCATTTAAGATTGATTATATATTCGGTCACAATACATTGTTGATTTCTATGTCCACTCAGCCTATATGTATAAATGATTTGTCTCCTCTATTTTCCAAATTTTTATAATATATATATATATATATATATATATATATATATATATATATATATATACGTAACTATACTCGTTTCGAAAAACCTTCGAATTTTTGATTTGCCAATAATCAATCTCGAAGGAAAAAAAGGTTTTAAAAAAAAGAAAGAGCTAGAAACATGAAAGTCTGTCGAAAAAAATTGCACAGATACAGGTTTGAAGCCCAAAGAAAAAACTCCGACACGAGTAAACAACTAACTAAAGAGCTCAATGCAACCATAGAGCAGACCTAGTCAAACCTAGTGAGCCAGACAAACCTAGCCAGGTTTCACCTAAGCGGATCTGTCCGACAATTATTTTAAGATATTTTATATTTATACATTCTTTTTATAGATACAAATATTTAAGTAAATGATCTGTTTATAATAAACAGTAATACCAACATTTACTGGCCTGAATGTCCGAGAAATCTTTATAGAAAATATTCATCCTCCGACAGGAATCGAAGGTGTATCCTATATACGCATTGAGCAGATATGAATGTACGTGAGAGAATCATAGAAGATTGTAGTTTAAAGGCAGTAAAATCGACCTTGGTAACCAAATGATCCTCTCTGGCCCAATCGGTTAAAGCATGCCAGGCTATATGATGGTTCCCTATAGGATACAGGTTCGATTTTCTCGGACATTCAGGCCGGTAAATGTTGATAATACTGTTTATTATAAACAGAGCATTTACTTAAATATTTGTATCTATAAAAAACATAAAAATATAAACATAAATTTTCTTTATATATATATATATATATGTACGTGTTTATTTGAATGTGTCTGTTTAACAATGCTATATAAATTGTAACTAGATTCAAATAGGATACAAGTGTTATAAGATAATGAAGACAGTGTAATGACTTGAATCGCTCCGTATCATTTTCTAAACAAACATTTCATTTTGTTTTTACATCAGCCCGTACCTCAGATGTTTTTATTCTCAGCTAATTCACTGATAAAGATGTTCTCGTCCCATTGTTTGGTGCCATGTTGACAAAACCTACCTCAAAGTCTACGACAAACGTACAAACTAATTCTAACGTCAGCAAGGAAGACTTGTATTCTCACCGAAACCAATTTTTGAGAACATACACATACTGCTTCAATCCATGCAATCGATTATATTTCGTAAACATTCTTTCTTATTCGGTGATTCAGAAGTTCAGAAGATTTCTTCCTCCAGGTGTAAATGGTTCAGAAAGATAAAAGGTAAAGATAACAGATGTTCACTTGTTGGTGCCGTATATCCATGAAGATGGCATTTTTGTCTGTGTATGACCAACTTCGAAGTTTCCAAACTGTCACCAGATCTTGGATATTCCAAGACTCTTTGACTACACCTGTCCACAAATTTGACCGTAGCCGTTGGCGAATGCCAAATAATATTCAAGTATAAAGTTACAAAACTTTTATCTGTCTTATTGATGGATTTATTTTGCGGTGATTGCTAGAAATCGGTGCTGATAGCAGCAACATTTTAATTAAAACAAAAGTTTAGTTTACTCACACAGTATTCTTCAGTTAATTTTTTATTTTTACAATTTATTTAATAATTCTAATTTGAGATAAAAAATATTTATCAATAATATTTTTACACTATACGTGATCTTGCTTAATAAATTTCCACGCCGCCAATAACTTTTTGTTAATATTTCTAATAAAATTTAGAAATTAATATTTACATGCTATATTTAATATATATATATATATATATATATATATATATATATAGAGAGAGAGAGAGAGAGAGGAGAGGTAATATTAGTGGTCAATATATATATATATATATATATATATATATATAATCCCAGAGGATAGAATCCAGGTAGAACTCTATGTCCAGGACAGAGAAAGAATATAATATACAAAAGGCTCAAACACTGATATTCTATGGTTATAATTTACTACATTTAGATTTTTGAATTTTTAGGTCTGGTGATTTGGATCGTGATTAGGATTCCAATGTAATAAATTATAATCATGGAATATTAGTGTTTGAGTCTTTCATATATATATATATATATATATATATATATATATATATATATATATATAAATTCTGTTTTTTATAAATATCGGTTGGTTGATATAATTTTTATTGTGGAAACATCCACCTATGATTTGTTTTATAAATGAATCCTTTTCTTTTTTGTTTTTACATATTTTAATATTTTATGACTACCTTCGGTGAGAATAGTTTAGCTTTCAGAAAAGATGGAAGATTTAATATGATTCAGTTAAAAAAAAAAGAAGTAATTATTCGTAATATTTTCTCTTTTGTCATTTAAGGCGAAAGTCTAAATAGGAGAATTTAAGATGATAGAATAATATTTTATTTATCATATTTCTGGAAAGGGTGGGGTCTCGATTACTTTGGAAACTAAGATTCAAATTATGATGTTTTATTTGCTCAAAAATTCATTGCTGATACTAATTGGACATTTCTAATAACAAGGCAGGAAACCAAATATGGTCATCGCTTAGTAAATCTTAATCTGGCGACAGTCTTCATTATGAGGAAAAGAGTGGATGTGTATTTCCTTAGAATTGGTCTTCTAGGCGAACTTTCTAAATCTGTGACTGTAAAAGAAAGTAAAATGGCTTTCCTTTACTTTCTTTTTCTGGTAAAAAATAAAAGTAGTTAGTTACGATTAGCTTTATTTGGCGCTGTTCCTTTTGCTCTCTGGCATCCTGAAATGAATGTTTGCCATTAATCAATAATTTACTAATGAAGCTCACTAATTGAAATCAAAGCTGCAAAACTGAAAAGACTAATAAGTATATTAATCGAATTATGTTTATATGAAGATCATCATTTTAAAAAATAATCTTATGTTTCATAAGGAAATAGGGTTTACGAATAAAATGAACGAAAAGACAAATTTTCAGTGCAAATGGAGAATTTTGATTCAGTGTGTACAATCTGTATTTCTGTTAGCTGTTGAAGGAATTTTAGTTCGGAAATCGTTAGAATTAAAGGAATTGATTTCCTCTCAGCGTTTCCTACAGGATATTACATAATTCGGAGAAAATGATCGAATTGCAGTCTTTAAAAGCCGATTCTTAGGAGATTCCTTTAACTTCCAGTGAATATTATTTCATATCTGTTAACAAATAACAGGATGGACAATTATTAGATTACAATTTCACTTGTAGATTTGGGTGTTCCCATCTACTGAAATATATACAACAATAAATAATGAATATGCTTGCCCCACTAATTCACTGTATATTTCCGCGTCCCTTCATTCTCTTATTTTTTTGGTCATCTTTAATTTTTCAATGCAATTCAGATGAGGAAGTTTTTCTAGAACACCGTGTAGAAAATATTAGTGTTGCAACATTTTTGAAACTCTTTCTGTGTTTCATATTAATAAATCTGAATATAGTGTATTTTCCCGAGGATTTGGCATAAAGTCGCTTTTATTTCTGAAAGGAGTGTTTGAACGTGAACGCTCTTCTCCTTGGATATATTACCGGTTAAATAAAAGAATACAGAATAAAAAAATAAAATAAAAAATAACAAAACAAACAAACTGCGATTCGGAATAACAAAGCGTCTGTCGTGCAGTCACCAGCACCTGGAATATTAATAAAGACAAGTGATCGGTCGCTAGAATGTCGTGCTTTAATGAAGAAAAGAAAAAAAATGCTGAGACACAGTTGGACTTCTGCCATAGTTTTATTACTAAAATGTAAAAGTTTCGCAAGTCAAACCGCTTCTAAGACAAGAGATCTCTATTCTTGATTAGGTTTTTTTCTTCGTTTCCATTATATTTAGGTAAAAGCATAGAATGCTTTAGATAATTAAGAGTGTACATTGATCGAACACATTTCGTATAATATGTCTCAAGACTGGAGACAAATTTCACTTTTATAATTTATTTAATTTTTTTTTATTTCATACAATTTTGTTTTAGTCTATATGGCGGGAATGCATTAAGTCACGCACAAGCAAGTAAATCCAAGTTATGGCGTTCATTTTTGTTCTTTAGTTTCTTTCATCTTTTGTGGATTTCAATACGATTTTCTGACGGTAGTTTGTTGGCTTTTATTTCAAATTCTGTCGATTTTTCTTTGAAAAGTTTTCGTTTGCCTAAGCTAGATTCTTACAAATTAGATGACAAGTAGAAAGTTAGGAATAAATAGGATGATACAGAAAGTTACAGAAAATGAGTTTCAGTGAGTTAAAGAGGAGATGGAAGTAACGAATGAATCGTTTTAAATGCTTATTAAACTAATGGCAATTGTTTGAGAAATTATTTGAATGGAGCTCGGCATTTCCTGGCTGAAGCAAGGCTTTACATAATGACATTGCTTACTTTTTGGCGTACCCTTCTTAGATTAATGTTGAGAATATCGAAATATATATGAGGAACACTTAACCAGATCTATCTCGCTCTTCTAAACCTTCATCAACTCTTTCAGTAATAACCGCTAACATATCTAAGCCGTTGAAACTGGGCTACATAACTAATTCGGTATTGATTAGAAGCTCTAATACTTTGCCAAAATCGGGTAGAAGATTAATTTGAGCGATGTGAAGTTTCTCCGGACTTTTTAATAACAAGAACTACATAATTTACAAGGATTTCCAACAAGCTGGAAAGCAAGAAGTAGCATGGCATTTGTTATAGGGTTTAGAGAGAATAGGACTCAGTTCAGGAGCACATTTCCTTATAACAATTGCAGGGATAAAATGGAGTTCACTTGCCTTGTGAGGATCTAATTTGGAAAGGATACACGCAGTATTCAATATACTTTCATCAAAGTTTAAAAATAAGTTTAAAACTGTCAGTAAGAAAAATATTGCTATTTTTGTAGATATCAGAGAGTTCAACTTGATACAAACGTTTTGACAATTTTTTGACTTGAAATCATTGTCCATTCTGGGATTTTTCTAAATTTATATTGGGACAAAACTTGCAGAAAGTAGGCTCATTGCAGATAAATGTTTTTGTACCTGTTCGTGTGTACTGAACAAACACACACACACACACACACACACACACACACACACATATATATATATATATATATATATGTGTGTGTGTGTGTGTGTGTACATGTGTGTGTGTTTATAAAATAGGATATAGAATCCAGGCAAAGTCTTAAAGAAATATTACAAATGGAAAACCGCTTCATTGAAACTAGATTTGATTACGCGTTTCGCCTTTCTCGGCTTCGTCAGATCAAAAAACCGAAAGAAAGAAATAACCGTGTATTTGTGAGAATGCTTAAACAACATATCATTAGTACTTCTTCCTGCTAAGCTGACGTTTCTCGTGATGAATGAAAATAAAAAAAATAAGTAAGTCGTTAATATCTCTTAAAGAAATTTATGGTAACTTTTGTCGAGGTTATACAACCTATATTATAGACATATTGTCGACAGCGAAAATACATTAAATAAGCTAAATAATTATGAATCTTTTACTTTCAACCCCTTCTGAAAAAATGGATAAGGATTTACATTAAATTCATTTCAGAAAAGGCTATAGGAATCATTTGCTTTCCAGCTATTTGGAAAATAAGAGGAGAATTTACTTTAAATTCAATACAGAAAATCTGGGAGATTCAATAACTTTCGACAGAAAATAAAAAAATAGAAAGAAATAATACAGAATAAATATTAACGGTTTCTTAAAAGTCACTCATTTTCACTCTTTTCTTAGACACACATACTCTCACACACACACACACATACATACATACATATATATATATATATATATATATATATATATATATATATATATATATATATATATATATATATATACATATGTGATAAAATATGGTTTCAAGGTATAATATATTTATTGGCTAATGCGGTTAATATCATGGTATGCAAATATAAAGTTGAAATTGAAATCAACACCCAGAGGCGACAGTCTGTTTCATGCAATCGTCAAGCCTGAAGATTGTGCTTAGTATGAAACAGATCCATCGCCCTGGGTGTTTATTTCGATGTCCACTTTTATTCATATATATATATATATATATATATATATATATATATATATATATATATATATATATATAAATATATAAATATATAATATATATAATATATATATATATATATATATATATAGATATATAAAGTTTCAAATTAAAAATTATAATGTTTTATTTTATGAAAGTATTTATATATATATATATACACGCGTACACACACACAAAAATATATATGTTTTGTTTTATTGCTGAAACTATTATTGACGTCATCATCGCTAATAAAATATAAAGAAAGCTTTTTCTTCTAATGATTCCTTATTTACAATTCGGGAATGATTTAATACATTACCAGTGATAGAAAGTGTAGATTGATTACAGGCGGTCAATCCGATGTATGTTGCCAACTCAAACAATCAAAGCTGAATATTTTACTAACGTATTGATCGGGGTGCGTGGGGAAGTGGACTTTAGGGCGCTGATTGATGAATTGAGGGAAGATGACTTTGGGCAAATAAATCAAAATCTTGCCTTTAAAATCGGAATAGGATGGAAGAATATCGGAAACAATTTTCGCTAAATTTGCAGTTTTCCAAATATTTAATCAGATTTTTAATCATAGAACAAGTGTTAGGTTGGTTTGGGTGTAAGTCCGGGATCGCCAGAAAGAGGAAAATAAGAAAATAACGAGAGATCGATGAGTTGAAAATGTATGTATGTGTGCGTGTGTGAGTATATGTGTGCGTGTGTAGCATACTTAGGTACATGTCACTTTCTGAATTACTTCATTGATAAATGGAAAATCTAAATCATTATTTTATTAAAAAGAATGAATGATATATATATATATATATATATATATATATATATATATATATATATATATATATATACATAGAGAGAGAGAGAGAGAGAGAGAGAGAGAGAGAGTAAAATAGATAGTATGGCTTTAAAAAATAGGTGGTATATAAATATATATATATATATATATATATATATATATATATATATATATATATATATATATATAAGGTATAAAAAGATGGAAGAGGAAAGAGAAATAACTCCGAGCAAAATGTACACTTCTTGCCAAGAAACTATATGGTTACTTTAAATTTCTCATCCATTTCATAAAATATGTATCATTAAAACAGAATTTGGAGGAAAATCTGGTATCCAAATATTTTCTTTAATTATGGAGAAACGGATTTAACTTATTTTAAATTTTCATTTGCTATTGTTTAAATTTGTAACCAAAATGAAATTTAGGAGAATAAATCAGAAAAAATTCATTGGCAAATATTCATTAAAATTTCAAATAATTAATATTATTTATTCATTGAATACTTCATTTATAATGTAGTCATTTGGTTGTAAATATTAATGTAAATAAATGTTACATAATTATGGCATCTGATTTAATTCTATGCTAACTCAGTAGATATAACATCGAAGCTAAAGGCATTTATTTTGTAAAAGTTAAATTCATCAAGCGAAAAAAACAAAAATAATTTCTTTTAGGAAATTAAACTGTAGAGTATGAATAAATGCCCCGAATCTAATAATTTAAAATTACAATAGAAGAAAACTTATTGATTTTTAAATAAACTTTTAGCTTTATATGTTAAAATATATGTAAACTTACTGTACTAATTTTGTGAGAACAGATGAGAAACTGAAATAGCCTAGTCCTATATTAATCGGAGGAGACGCGTACGGACGGATTATTTTCAGTTTATTACAATTTTGTCTAAATTATGTAAACAGCATGCAAATTGAAAACAGCACCAAAGGAAAAACTTTTGAAAAAGAATTTAAAGGATTAAACAAACATATTTATGTTCCTACGAATGGACTTTTCCTGATCTATAAAAGTATATATAAGTATTGTCTCCAGATGAGAGTTAGTAAAGTGCGGTCTCATAAGAATAGAGTTTTCTCTTGTTAAATATACATTATGCAATCGGCATTTATGGAAGCCGCTTTCTTACGCAACAAAAATGTTATTACAAAATCAACCGCAAAATAAATAAAAGTATCATAAATCACACATGAAGCAGAAAATCTTTGCCACAGATGATTTGATGAAACATACTTTACTTTCAATAATTATCAAATAAATGAATTACAATAACAATTATCATATTTTTTTTACTTAAGAAAATAAAATATATTTTCTGGTCGGGTGTTTTAACCTGTTTGTAATCTGTGTTGACAGACAAATTTCTCTTGAATTACATTATCGAACTGTAATGAAATAAATAGACACCAATTATGTTCAGGACATCAGAATAATTACGCTTTATATTTTTATTGCTATCTATCTATCTATCTATCTATCTATCTATCTCTACACGCACACACATATATATATTAATAGAGTGTATGCTTGAGAGACAGATACAGAGAGAGAGAGAGAGAGAGAACGTGTAAGCGAAATTGTTAAGTATCTGTTACACTTTTTTGTGGGGGCCACCCATACAATGTTGACCTCATCAAGCAAGAAGATATTTAAATTTAATTCTTAATACTTTTGATATCAAATTGTTGATAAGTACAGAAAACCACTCTAAACAAATGTCTATTTTACATTTAGTTTCAGTGTTTGTGAAATTCCACTCATGTAGCCGCGTTACATTTCCATTGTATTTAATACCGGATGCACTGTTTGTTTCAAACGGGTTGCTTGCTAAATTTAGAATTTTAGGAAATATTGAATTAAAAACAAAAATTACATTTTATATAAAGGCTACTGAAAGGTTTATAAAAATCCTTGATGAGAAATTTTCAAGAAATTTGACGTGTTAACAAAACTGCCCTAAGGACAAATCTCGTGGAAGCAAACCGTGATAAATAGATAGATAGGTAGGTAGACAGACAGACAGACAGATAGATAGATAGATAGATAGATAGATAGATAGATAGATAGATAGATAAGGGACAGACTGAGAAAGATAAGGAACAGACATAGATAGATAGATAGATAGATAGATAGATAGATAGATAGATAGATATATGAAGAACAAACTATGTTAGATAGATATATTGATAGATAATGATCAAACCGAGATAGATAATGATCAGAACGAGAGATATATATATATATATATATATATATATATATATATATATATATATATATATATATATAGGGAGACAGAGAGCGACAGAGAGGCGGGCTACTTGAAAACTTCATTGCTCACTATGCACTATTTCCCCATTGTTAGTTCTCTTCAAATGTGTCTTTAAGCCTTCACTACTATAATCAAATCATATGTGTGGGTTGGGATTGTTCTAACAAAAGTATTAACAGTTATGTGTGTGTATGTGTGTGTGCGTGTGTGTGTGTGTTTTTTGTTATTGTAGTTGGGCTTCGCTTTAGTTTAATGGCGACTCATATCCAAAAAATTCGAAGAAGATTTCGATCACCCAATTCAGAAAAGAAAAATGAGAGAAATGATTAATTGGAAAGCCTTATCCCGCCGCTTTTCTTTATTTTCGCAATGCGTTTCACCTTCTCCATAATGCTTACAGAGTTCAGGGCATTGTTTAACTTACTCCTACTTTTCTTTTCCACAGTTTGTTACTTGTGTTCCTCGATAATCAGCTTAATCACTAACCCGACCGTTCAGTAATACTGGATCGATTAATTCTCGGCACACCCAGAATATCCAAAACCCAGTTTGGTATATCAATCTCTTTTTTCTTACAACTTTTCTATCATCATTAGAATTTCTTTCTATAGTTGGAATAATTCGTAATACCGACTTTTTGTTATATGTTGCGAACACTACGTCCATGAAGGCTAAATGCATATAAAGAGATTTAGTTACAGCATTAGTCAAGGGAGGTAACTATGGTTTGGAAATAAAGAAAAAAGATGATAATTGTGAAATTTCCCAAATAGCGTACTAGAAAAGATAGAATTTATATCGCAGGTGGACAATTGTATCATGTTTGGGATATTGAGAAGCTTAACTCGTTGGAAAGTAAGAGAAACTAAATAGCTATGCATGGGAGTATCTAGGCAGACAGAACGTCTTTACGGTGGAGCACCTAAATAAATAAGAGATAGAATGAAGTGTTCAACAAGTCAGGTGTTTGTGTCTGGAGTCAAATATTGAGTTTCAATAGGTCTAATATAGTACTTGACAATATCATATTCTTGTCTACTAGGAATATACACTGTGTGCAAATAAGTATTTAGACATTTGTAAAATATTCTATATTCTTCTGATACTTATATTTAATTTAAATTTTCATAACTGATATATATATATATATATATATATATATATATATATATATATATATATATATATTTAGGCAGTAATTTTTCATTAATGCATGTTTCATTGAATAATATCGACAAGTTTTGTCTATTTATTTTAAGTTCCTTTCATATTGTCTGATAAGCTTAATAACATTATCATTGAAAAGACGAAAGGAAATCACCATATTGATACATGTTTAAATCAAATCTAAGCTTTCGGCTTACATAAGCCATTATCAAAGATGACAATTATTTTTCAATATATCAACCAATACACGGACGAATATATATATATATATATATATATATATATATATATATATATATATATATATATGTGTGTGTGTGTGTGTGTCTGTGTGTCTCTGTGTGTGTGTGTGTGTATCCCGTTTATTTATGTATTGCGCAATCCTATTTACCCACTAAATATAACGCCTGTATTAATAGGAATAACGACCGATTTTAAAATATATGCATTTTATTTTTTTTATTTATTTATAGATCATTTGATCTTATGAACACTGCATAGATTAAGGCGTCAAAATCCTACTCACCATGCAACATTCGCGTACACAGGCACACACATCAGTAGTGAAGCATGCGTCAATATAAAAGGGTATACAGAGATTACAACGGAGTGGTAACAGTCCGTTTCATGCTTAGTACATTCTTACATGGCCTGAAGATTGCGTGCACGCATGAAACAGATTGTCATACCACTGTGTTGACATGGTAGACTCGTTTATACAGAAAAACAAACACACAAGCAATACACACATATTTATATATATACACATAAAAACACACACACACACACACACACACACATATATATATATATATATATATATATATATATATATATATATATATATATACATGTATGTGTCTGTTGTGAGTACGTGTGTGTAAAAGTAAAATTTTGATGGAAACTTGGTAAATATATAGGAATCTGGAAAAATTCAATATTGAGCATGTCAGAACTAAAAATTTTCAAATTGCCTTTTATATTTAACACACACACACACACACATATATATATTTGTGTGTATGCGTGTTTGTGTGTATCTGCATTTCGGAATGTAATTTAAATATCAGTAATATTTTAAAGGCCTTTTCTATAGTTATGGTGTCTGTGTGTCCAATTAAATGTGGATTTTCCTTTTAATTTTCAATTGCAAACTTTTGTTTTTATTGTTCCACATTGGAGGCGGGGTATTCACAATTTTGTGTCAACATGTCCATCTTTGCTGAATAACAAAGTAAACATTTGCTTTTGAGGAAATCTTGGCAACCAAAATAGTTATAAAGCTAAATTTTTATTGTTCTCATTCATTCTCTTTATTTTTTCATCAACATCTTTCGTTTATTGAAACTTAAGTCAATTGTTATGTCGTTTCTTGGCAAGCAATGTCGGTTTTGTGGAAGCGGAATAAACAAACTGGTCAATGAGAATTTGAAGATAAAAAAATCAAATTCACATCTTGTCATGGATTTGCTTTCACCTTCCGACAACAAGGCTCCAATTCTTCGCTGGCGATTCCTTCAAAACATTTCAATTTATTGTCATAGTCGTTAGAAAAACTTAGATTTGGATGCTTTATATCGAGTATTTCATTGGCAATAAATGATTATAAATGTCGCTTTGACATATTGATATTAGCAGACATGAATTTGCTATTTGACGAATTAACAAGGCGAAACTGACCTAAGGACAAATCTAGTCTATATTGCGTCGGGAAGACTAGGAAGAATATATTGCGTCCTATTCCTTAAATGAATGTGAACAGCCTGACTTAAAATTTAATTTTGATTTAATTATATTTATTTTGTCATTTCTTTTCCAAAATTAGGATATTTTTAGTTACTTAACTAATCATTTATATTAAGATTTCGCAGTTTCCATTAATTAATTAAACTTTTACATATTTTGCATAAAATCATTTACACCAAAATATAATCTGTTCAGAATGGATAACTTTTATTATATATTTTCAAAACTATCTATTTTCTTTGATTTCGTTTTATAAATTTTTTATCACAGATGTCGATTTAAAAATATTTTCTGCAGAAACTTTAGGTATATTCGTAATTATATATATATATATATATATATATGCATGTTTCATTAAAAACATCAGATAAGGTACCACGGTTAAGCTTTTTATTAAATTTTTCTTGTGTTCTAACAAGAGCATTCTTTTCTGGGCAAAGGGTGTGTAAGAACTGTTCAAATATTTTATATTTCCGAGCGCTTTCGGCTATAACTTTAACCATTATCAAGGATGATTCGATTTTTCAGCTTAATTGAGTGTGTGCGTTATGTGTATGTCTTAATATGTGTTAGGGCTGTTTTTAATATCCGAATACGGTTACCATATTGTGGCTTTGTTCGTAGTTAATATTGTTAAGAGTTGGCTTTTTCTTTTTTATTATTAAAGCTTCCATTATTTTTAGGCTTTTTTTGCAGGTGAATGCATTTAATATATTTGTGGGTCACAGAAGAATGCTTCTTCTCACTGATCTATTTAACTAGCGGGACGGTCTTGAGAGAAATAGAATTCCTCTTAGGATTTGTTATTGGTGGGGACAATATTAACAGCATAGGGTAGACAGAGGTTATTGACGGATACAGAAGGAAAACAGATGGAGCACCTAGACAAATCCCTAGTAATGAAAAGAGGGTAAAAAAAACCAATCAATTTTAAGAAGGTAGAATATTTGATTTTTAGTCAGATATGCTACTCAAGATGTGTGGTATGAATTTGTGACATCAAAATAAAGTAAGGACAGAAATCTTGGAAGTGTTTTAAAAGATGTGAAACCGAAATCAGAAGCCGTATATGATTAGAGAATAATGTCTTTTAAATGCAACACAAATATTCAGAAATTGAAAAATTTCGTTCCGAACAAAGAAGTGTATTGAACTACTCTATAATGTCAATTCTCCTATGTGGCAGTGAAAGTGGAGTAATTTCCCCACTGTTGAGTAGAAAACTTCAGACAACACAGATGTGACTCTACAAAAACATGCTGTAAATATCATGGAGTGAATATGTGAACAACGAGGATTTTTTGTTCATATAAAATAGAAACAAAAAAAATTGTATTTAAAATCAGAAAGAATTAATTAAAATCGATCGGATATATAACAGGGAAAGAAGATTTTGAATTTAACACTCATAGGACAAATTGAAGTCACCGATTAACATACCTAACTGCATTTTTAATCAACTCATCCAAAAGAAGGCGAAAATGGGACTAAGATGCAAACTATTACAGAGAGAGAAAGAAAATACAAAAAGCTGGAAACTCATTTCTTAACAGGAAACAAAGGATACAATTTTACTCCTGTTCAAAACACTGAGGAGAGTGTGAACCGGATCTTCATATTAAAATAACATATAACTGCTTAGAGATGAAAAGGATAAGGAGTTGTGGAGATCTCTGAGCGTTCACATTCTAAAGGGACTCGGTAATTAGAAGAAGTATTAAAAAACATGTATTTAGTTTGAAGTTTTGATTTTCAAAGTTTGACGTATTTGGTTATATGATCGAAATAATAGATTTGTTCTTTTGTTCAGTTCGTTATGTTTTGTTCCTTAAAAGGAGGTTGTTAATTATTGTTGTCCCCATCATGAAATATAGGACAGATAGTGGCTGGCACACTAGCATGAAGCACCTTTCAATACACGTTTGTTTCAACCATCAGGCTTTACCTGTAACGAGATACTTTCATGTACTGACTGCAACAAAGCGTGGATTGATGTTTTTTATCACACACACACACACACACACACACACACACACACACACACACACACATATATATATATATATATATATATATATATATTACATTAGTACGAAGTGAATACACAAAGTACAACTTGAATTCAAATGCTGTTTACCTTTTTTTATTTTCGTCGCCAATCACATTTTACAATCATCCAACTCTAGTCAATTCTTTTGAGAAATATTTAATTTTCACTTACTTTACCCATTCAAAAAAACCCCAAAAAACTTCTGTATGTTTTTTTTTTAATTGAAAAGTTGACCAGTTCAAAATATCTAAGCAGAAAGAGAGTTAATTCATTTGCAGTAAACCAAAGCTTTGTTCCCAAATTGTACCAGCGAGAAATAGAGCCTGAGAAAAATGAAAAAAAAATGAAAAAAAATCACTGATGCAGCCGAGGTGAATGTTGCATGTTTTGTCAAGTTAAAACTGAAATAATCACGTCAGTGACAAATCAATTCCCGCTTGCATCCCCCAAATGAAGATGTTTCCGGTTAAGTCTAATCGTCTCCTAAAAATCCTATTGATTGTACATGTCAATTTAAAGGACACAATGGTAAAAACTAAATAAATATTAATTCCCCCATATTTATGTCTATACAAATATATGTGGGATGATGAAGTTTTCTGGGTCCAACCCAATCCACTACTGACATGAAGTGTAGCTTCATTTTGTTTCTATTCATTTTCCTATTAATATTTACTCGTTGTAGGATTTCCTAGACAAAGTAGTAAAGTCAATTGGGAAGAAAAATATATTTTAAGGAGATAAAACAATAGCAACAGATGCGAGCTATCAACTGGAAATGTCCAGATCACACCTTTATAGAAATTTAAGTATCTGGAAAGTGTTTGAAAAGATGACGGAAAATGTGGCACTGAAATCCGAAGTAATATTGGAATAGCGAAAAGTGCCTATCTAAAGCTAAATCAATCATTAAGAAACGGGATAATTTCTTTAGAAACCTAGAACGGGGTTTTCACCTGCTATGTAACTGTAGTAATAAAACAAGCCTATCTCATATCTTGTAAACATCCATCACAATAAAATAAAATCTTTTCAGCACTAAAGCAGAATGTGACAGATAAAACTTCATAAGTTTCTGCTTAGAGTTACTATACTACAGTAATATCAATTCAATTCTAGAGTAGTGAATGCTGGACAATTTTATCAACAGAGATTTTGTTCTAAAGTGATGAGGATGAGCTTGGAGGCAACGGATACATTTTAAGAAGACTGGAAGAGAAAAGTAAATTTATTTTTAGAATCGGAACTAGCTAGTTGAAATTTATGGATGCATAATGATGAAATTCGACTTGGTGAATTTAACACATACTGAAGTTAAAAGAGGCAGATGGAAACACTGGCTAACCTACTTAACGATTTCTTGTAAATTGATGGCGAGACAAACATTTCTAAGCGCAACAAAGAATAGTAAACTGTGCAGAGCCATGATGGCCACGTCTCAAAAACACATCTCAGAAGCACGTTTATGTCTTTGTATGTCTTTGTCTGTGAATTAATAAAGGTCTTAACTATTGTATAATACACTAGAGATTCAAAACTAAATTCTTGCTGCCACAGAACCTGACATAAAATCACATAAAAACAAATACTTTTCATTTTGGCTCTGCATGAAAATTACACTTTCGTACCTTTTTCCGCACAGACAATGATGCGGGGTCAATTTGTCAACAGTCACGGAAAGAAAATTTATATATTCGACGAAAATAGCACCTCCAAGACTCTATGTCTGCAACATAAAAACTTCGTTCCATTGCTTTTCTTATTGGTACAATAACATGACCGCACCATTTGCTCGTTCCATAAGCGAAGAAACATTTATGCTTCCCGGAAACCAGGGTAAACATCTGATATAACTGTGAAAGCTATAAATGAATATTACTGGAGGATTTTAACTTTTGATGGGATTTAACGAAAGTGCCTGATACGTGGTGATCGACATCCTTCTCAATGAATTGCGTAATTAAATTTGTAAATGCACTTCGTTCGATCACAATGGAGTAACGGATATCGCCTCAGATTGAGGAATCGGAGAGCCGAGTTCAATTCCAGTCGAATCAATTACATTTCACTTACGTGCTAATAACATTGGGAAAGGTATGGATCTTCTTCTCCCCCCAGCTATGGGTAAATAGCACGACATACCTGTTCTATAGCCTTGGATGGAAATTGGTCTACCCCAAAAAGAAATGGCAACATACTGCGGGAAAATCTGCCTGGTCAGTCATGTATCGAAAGATACATGATCGCCTAAGCTTGTCTCACGCATGGCACAGAACTGACTGACTTCCTTTGGTCTTTGGAAAGGATGATAATTATCTAATGTAAAAATATCTTGGAATGAAGTCATATAAGAACATCTCTGAATTCACAATGAGTTATTAGCAAAGATTGAATTTCTGAACAAATGCTTTCAGAAAAAAACCTTCATCGTATCTCATTTTATGCATGACGGAAGATTTCACACAACGATAAGATTCTGGGGTTGGGAGTCGAGTGAGGAGCAAGCTTACTAAAAATTACTTGGAATTAAAATGTTTACAGAATTCATGAATAAAAGAATGGAATTTCCTCTATAGTAATGTGAAAGAGGAAGTAGTCGTAGACCTATTCTTCAAGCAAAAAATTCGTGCATTACGAGACGCATCAGAAAAGAATCTTCAAGCTGAATTTTTACAAAACTTAATCGGTTGGTGAGGCAAGAAAACAAAGCTAAGTTTCAATCATAACAAATCTTCATCATTTGTAAGTTTATTTACAAATGTTCTTTCGTAAAACACTTGAATGAATTTAAAAATATATTTCGCATCTTTTCACATCTCAATACAAATTTTCATGCACAGCATTTTGTTTTTACTGCGCGCTGTTTTAAGCTCATCGACCGTCAATTTATAGAACTAGAGTTTTGAATCAATACAATTTTAACGGAAATGAAACGATCATTTTGATAAATTGAAATCGACCCAGACATGAGGAAAAAAACATAACTAATATCGCATATTCCATAAATCAAGGTTCAAATTAAACACTCTCTCAACATATAAATGACTGCATACGTTATTCAACTTATATTTTAATTAAAATTTAAATTATTTTGTAGTGGGATGAGTTGTGTTTTCATGACTTAAAATGTTGATGACGAAATGAGTGGATTTTTGGGAATTGCGGACATTCTATTTGTTAAACTCCTCCCGTCAAATTTTTAAAATGTATGTCGGTATAAAAGTATCTTGTAAATTTGGGAATCTTCAATGCTGTGTTTCACAGACGATCATGTTGTGGCACGTTTTTTTATGCTCTATATCTTTCCTCAGTATTCATGGTGATTTTTGCAATGCTATCATCTGAATAATTCCAATTCATTCTCGTATTTTTGGATTTTCGAATCGCTCCAGTAATTACGTCAAAATGATTACCTTCATGTTCCTCTTTTAGTTTTCAAACAATTATTGGCTCTCCTGGAGCAAATATTATCCTCCATTTGACAGGTATATCAGCAATCATTAGAATACATTGTTCTAGTCTTGACTCTGTGGTTAATTTGAAGTTCTTGTTAGATACATTCAATTTTATTATTAGCCAGGAAAATTACTGGTTATTTGTACATCAGAATGTGCTCAATCAAGTTTTTCAAATTCACTGAGGTTCACCATTAGCAGCAAATCATCTATATGGGCTATGTTTCTTTACTCACCTTTAATAAAAAAAAAAACGTTTCATCCTTTTTATATACAAGTTACATTTTCCTTGTTCTGATATCTTTACCTATTATATTGTCGGAGGCTTCAAGAAACAACAATATTTTGTATCAAAAGTTGCACAAATCAAAACTGGCGAAAAATGTAATTGTGGACATTGCATAGCGAGAAATTGATGCGGGAAAAGTAGGTATATGTATAAAATTTTGCAGTTCATATATTCTACGCATACCCGGTGTGTTTTATTTGGATGGTGCTGCAAAAAAGATCCGAAGTCTTGTTTTAAACATAATTATTACTATTACATCTGATCGATTTTTGAGGATTTACATCTTCGTTCCTATGTTGAACCTCCAGTGAACATCAACCTCTTCATTCTCTATAATTTGTAGTGGCTTCTGTTCCCACCAATTCACTTTTTGATGGAGAGTGAATCATCCACATATTGACCAATGTGTGTGCTGTGCAGCACTATCATATCTTTGCGAGTGCCCTGCTGGCGCCAGTCGGTCTTACTCAAATATTATGTAGTCAATTTTCTCTGGAATTCTCCACATACGCAGAAGAAATGGTTGTTGTTATATTTAAAGACATTCCATTGGTACTTTCTAGATGGAATGCGCCGGTTCTTGGAAGCAATGAATTTTTCAGTTTCTGGTTTGAGCCCAGAGCCTGTCACTTACTGATGGATAAGTGTTTTATCAGGATCGGTAGCTGAGGCTGGGTATTTCCAGTTTAGAGATTTCATTGATGCTTACTGGTTTGAAGACACTGATCTTAGCAGTTATATATCATCCAGTTTGTGATAGGTATTTGGTATACACCAAGATCTTTAGCTCTGACAGTGTAGATATTTTGCCCATGTTTTTACGGTGGTTGTGTTGTCCAGTGTTATGTCATTTATTTTACCTTTTCAATTGGGGACGAAATTGTAAGAAGCATTCATATTTTAGCATCAATTGTTTTTATTTCAGGGATAGGCCAGTTGATAATATTGAAGCTCTATTCCTTTACATGTATCTCTGTTGAGTGCTTGTGTCCAAATTTATTTCTGGCGTTCAGCTTTCTTATTAGAGTAGCTTTTACTCTACGGTAGCTCTCCTTTCGTAATGTTTCTCTTATTAGCGAATATTTAATGTCATTTACTTCTATAATACTTAGGTGCATATCACACTGCCTCGCTTCTAATTCTTTTGTTTCAAGATCCCTATCTAGGTTAATATTGTGCGTACGTACTAGTTTCCTCCTGAGAAATGTAACTCTAGATTAGTTGTCAAATTAAAATTTCATTTCATGTCCTTAATAAATTGTTTGATTATTTGAAGGAGAATTTACTATTGGTTACCTTTTTTGCAAATATATCCATATAGAAAAGATGGTTAACAGTTTTTTTTTCATAAATGTTACAGGGTAGTACGCTTACAGTTGTTTCACGTTTTAGATCTAACTTCGCCGTACTGTTATTTCAACAGGATAGAGCACCTCTATTTATGCTTTGGCATTAAGAGATTACCTTACCAAAATCTTTCCACAGCGTTGGTTCGGAAAAAGCGGAAGAATTGAATGGCCACTACGTTCTCCTGACGTAACACCAATGGATTTCTTTTTTAGAAGTGTAGTAAATAAACAAGCTTTATGAGATAAATACCCACACATTGGGCAAATTAATGGAATACATCTCCGTATAATTTATTGTAATTGATGCAGATCAGGATTTGTGTCATGCTGTGTATCATAGTAGTCTGGAGAGGTTCAAGAAATGCTCCAGTATTGAAGGAGGACATTTTGAGTACTTAAGAGTTGAAACTGTGCTAAAAAAGTATAAGTAAAATGTTAAACATTTCTGAACATATATGATTGTAACGAATACAGATAAATGTAATAAAATATTCTTCTTTATATTGTTGTCGGGGTTGTTCTATATTAGTGTAGTGCATTAAATTTGTCAATGGAAATTTTTTTTATTCTGGGGCTGCATGGGCATTGTATATTACGAGATCATTCCGAAAAATGATTCATTGAATTCAGATAAGTTATGTTCCCAATTGAACCGTTTAATGGTAGCAGTCGATGAAAAGTGTCCTAAAATGACCAATCAGGACAACTCCAGTAAAACAAAAACCACAAAGAAACATCGATTTGCAGACACGATAGAAATTTTTACAGCTTGGTTGGCATATCCTACTACATTTATCTCATTCTTCATTTCTTGCAGCTTCTGATTAACTGCCATTTTGACACCTACATAATTATCTTAATGAAATGAACATAAAATCACTTGAAGCCTGTAAAAAAACACTCAGACCTGTTTATCATTCATAATGATGGCAAGAGTTGGGACGATGGAATCATATATCTGCCTTAAAGATTACGGAAAGGATTGTAAGAAAATAACTTGGACTTGTTTTAAAAGTGAATTAATTTTAAGCGTCTAATGGTTTTTTTCTTATTCTTTCAGATTGGGCGATATATTTTTCGCACATAATTGCCATGAATTAAATAACATGATCCAAAAGAGAAATAAATAAATTTCGCCTATAAACTGATTTATTTTCTGTTGAATTTGATCCATCTTAATGA
>CAHIKZ030002666.1:1922500-1977500 GCA_903632075.3 Acanthosepion pharaonis
TTTCCAAAATGTTGAAATGATAAGAATTCATACAATTAGTTAATCACTGAGGCACTTTCCGAAATCTGAAAGTGATTGATTGATTGATTTTTGTGGTTACACAAATCATAAAAATTATATCTGTAATTTTTTTGAGAGTATCCTGATTTTTTCCTGATTCTGATATGGTAATATTGAATTATATTTTCGCTATTCTCAACTCCTGATACCATGCAAAAATATGTTCTAAGATTATCAGATCATTTATGTTCGGAATTAGATAAAGAAAATTTGAATGTGAATCTATTTTAAAATGTCTAAGTGTTCATCTTAATTTATCCGAAATGAGCTGGTAATGTTAAATGAATAATTCCTGATTCTAAAATGTCTAAACTATAACAATAGATATTATTATGTTGTCGTATATTTGATGTCCAGAATCTGCTACGGAATGTTTGAAATATATCAATGCTACTGTAAATTGCTAAACGGATAATTATATATGCCAACGGATGATCCCATAATTATTATCCGAAATTGGATGATAGTAATTTTCAAGGATATTTTTCTCATTTCAAAATATCTATTTCATAATAATAATGACAACAGGTCATCCAGCCAGCACAATTCAAATGCGATAACACTAGAATTCACCTATATAGTCACTATTCTAAAATTCCAAAATTATTTTGATTCTTACTCAAACGTCTTCGTGTTTTTTTTTGTTACGTAAATTAGATCGATAATTTACGATTTATCTTAGATGTAAACTTAGATCTCTGAAAGAAGTTATAATCATTAAGTTATACTACAAGAAAACATGTTGCTGAAGAAATACGATATATTCATCTAGATCTTGGGATTGAACTGCAAACGAAAAGAAAATATTTGGGAGAAAATGAGTTCTGTTTAAGAGATTCTCCACAAACGAGTCGCCTAACTGAGTTTAACGATGACCAGATATTGTCAGAAATCAGTATAAAATGGTGTCGTTGTGCCATTCAAGTCTTTCAACAGTTGTATTACAATGGAACATTGTTTCCCTAAGAATGTACATAATCTAACAAGAACGCAAGAAATATCTGTAATTCCCTGATATAGGGTGAACACATTATGTCATTTTTAAACTGATTAGTTATGAGAAAACGATATTTTATCTGAATATAAATGATGCAATTTTGAAATAGAAGGGGACATGCTAAATCACAGCACAACATGGACATTGAGTCAAGGAATGTTTTTACAGGTGTTTGCAAGTATTGCTTTGGTCTAATGCGCTTTGAATTGATGTTAGAAAGCCATGTTTGTTTCTTATAAAATAGAATATTCCATTATTATATTGCGCAGAAGTAAAGATCTCCTCTAAAAATAAAGAAAACCAAATCTCGGAATAAAGATTCCACACCATGTTTATTTGTCATTTCTTGCTCCATCTATTCTGGAATTTACGAAATAATTTTAATGAAGGTGGAAGTTATGTTGTCTACATTATTTTCTTCTCAAGCAAATTTGAACAAAAACCGTATTTTGAAGCTTATAAGTTCTTTAAACGTGGTTACTTATAATAATATTATCAATCTTAATGGATACCTTTAATTAAATGTTTAATTTTTGATATTGTTTTGTTCTTAGCGGAAATTCCATGTAGAATAATCAGATAAACCATATGGAAAAGAAAAATCCTGACGGTGTATGCAGTATCACAAAGCGCTAAAAAATAACACAATTTTTTTTCACCTGTTTAAATATTTCTTTGATTAAATAATAAAAATGGAAGTACATGTCTTGCCAATGAAATATTATGTAATAACACCCGTCATCATGTTAAGTGATGTTTATAATTGTATAGGATTTTTCACATATTTTATGTTACATATCGTGCTCTTTGTTGGATTATGCTTTTCGTTTGTTTCAAATTGAGCAAAAAGAGAAAATACATTTATATTAATGAAAATTATCCGAATAGAATTCTGTAAATAGAATTAATAATAATATCCTTGCAATCATTATATTTATTTAAATCACAGACACGGGAATTATTGTGCAAAGCAATGGCTGTTGAAAGAAAAAAAAATTAAACATCGAGAAATAAATTTATATTTCTGCATTCATTAATAGTTTGATTTCAGTTTGACTGTAAATACTAAATATGCTCTGCACATTACACATTGTAACTTTGTCTTGGAATCTTAAACTTATGTTTAAAACAATCTCTACTTTGAAATAAATCATTTCTCAACACATTTAAAACTCTAAATGTATTTAAAATAATGTTATATACCGTATCAACACTAATGGGTATGTCCCAATCCTGATAAATACTTTGGACACTATTGTAAATGGGGTCGTATGCTGTCTAAGTATTCCAACACTAGCAGTGGTTTACCTACTTCACGCCGCTTGAGATTATTGTATATTGTTAAAGTTATAAAGACTACAATTTCATTTCCAAACTCCATTATGGTTATTCCACATTTAGTAACCCTTTCTAGCCTACAACAAGTAATATAATTGATAAATATTACATGTTGAAAAATAACAAACCACTCAATTACATAAACTGTCTCTTGCCAGATGATCAAAATATAAAGACAATACCAAGGCTATATTGCTCTCTGGCCATGGACCGAACACTGCTTGCCAAATTGCAAAGATCAAACTTACCTTGCATACTGTTGAAATGCTAACTTTCAACAAGAGAATCTGAAATGTTGGAGACGAAGAATCAGATGAGATTCATGTTCAAAGGTTTAGTTATTACGAAGCTGTCATTGTAAACTAAAGCAACAAGGAATATTCACGTTATTTCGGCACTAGAAATGCCTTATTTGTCAGCAATTATCCAGAAAAGCTAAATGGAAAAGGCATTCACTTCTTCCAGAAATATATTCCATTTTATAAAATCTGTGATCCACTCAAACAGCACAGTAAATAAAAATAAATAAAAGCCAATTATATAAAGAAGACCAACGGCGCTATTGATATTTGTTGTGATGGAGACATTGACTAGGAGCGAAACAAAATATTTTTACAAGCATTCATTTGAAAGATACCAAACACGAAACAAACATATATATTGACTCTTTTTTATGTCTGTGGCTTACTTTCATTACAGTCGCTAGCAGACAAGGCTAAGGATAAGTTTACACCTTGTACAATATTCTTGTTTGCCAAGAGCTTCAGAAAAATAAATGTCTTTTTAAAATGAATGGCGAGAAATCAGATCTATCCGAAGCTAGTGAAACCATAGATGCATTCCTAAACACTTGTACATTGAAAAGGAAAATAAGTGAAAGAAAAATGGGTTTGGAAATAATATCTTTCAACCACAAGTATCCACTGGTGTTACTAACTGAAACTTTTTTCGTAACGGAAGAACACTCCTTCAAATGTGTACTTAGAACAGGTTTGGCCGTGGGGTACGAATTTCTTAAAACTCTGCTTTTTCTTTCTCCCATTATCCATATGTATAGTGTTCTCGTATAATATCATATATTATTATTACTACTAAAATATTATGTTCTTTTCAAAAGTGACATACTGCCAATATATATATACATATACATATTTTTTAAAAGTGTTGGACATAACGCAGAGCATAATATTTTAATAAAATTTTCATTAGAAAAAAATTATATCGATGTAAAAATATTTTTAATAGAAAATTACACACACACACACACATATATATATATATATATATATATATATATATATATATATATATATATATATATATATATATATATAAACCGGTGTAACAGCATAATTGTCCATGCCGCAAAATGTTTAATATCTACAAAAGCATTAAATTAATTGGGTTTCTTTTTTTTCCTGGTTTTCAGATAAGACGTTTCGCCATCTTGGCACCATTTGTCGTAAGAATCATTGGGTTATTCAGCTAGAAAAAGAACGGGTCAAAATCGTTTTCTGTCAGCACCACTGTCTTCCCAAATGAGAAATGGTGAGAAGAAAAGATGACTCAGGCTTTCAGTAATGGTGCTAATATTCATATTCTGGTTTCCATTCAAGAATCGTCACGAAAACGGTGAATAAAGTTTTAAAATGAGGGGACACTATAGAGATAAAACTGAATTATGAGATCCTAACAGGAAGAGGGATATTTCAACTTAGAGCTAAAGAGAACAATCAGAAAAGATCCAACTCAATCCATAAGACGTTTCACAGGTGGCAGGTGTTTCAGCTATGATAGCCCAAAGAGCAGCGACTTATAAATGAAATCGTATGTGAAACGTTTAGGGCATTTTGTTACTACAGGACAAAAAGTTAGAAGGCTGGAGAGGTCGAAGATCATCTGGAAAAGTTGGAAAATGATTGTGGAATAATATATACATATACATACATATATATATATTCCTTCATGAGCTTCCGATTCTAAGCTATAATTAATTAATGATGAACATGTCATTTTCCTCTATGATCGATTCACCACAACTCTTACTCTTGGAGAGTAATTATATATCCTTATTTTTCACAATAGAGTCCAATAGTTTTATAAAAATCCCCAAGAATTCCAGTAAGATATCTTTAATCATTCCTAAGTTATACAGCTTAAACGTTTAATCTAACAAATGGATAATTTTGCTGTTACCCCCAGGATACATACATAGCTTAAATTTGCTAGTGACATAGTTGAAAGATTTCGTTTCATGTTAAACTGATTTATCATTCAAGAAAAAAGTATCCAAATAACATTCAATATGAATTCTAAGCTATTTCACTTCAGATAGCTCACCTGAAATTGCTTGATTTTATGGGAGATATCTCACTGGCAAATGTTCTTGTGCCCTCAATGTTCTTACCCTGTTCAAACTTTGTGATTTGTTTTTCTTCCCTACTTTTCATAGAATAAACTCTTTAGAAGTCATTCAAGAACAGCGATTTTAGTTTTTATTAGTAATGTTCACTTTAAGGCTGAAACAGTCATAAGATTTTATCATATCACATGAATTTACGGAGGTCTGATATTGTCATGTAGTCTCTGTATAACATGCTTCGGAACATCGATAAATGACGGTTGTTAGGGTGTTGGGTGAGTGTATTGAGACTAGCAAGATTAGAATTTTCTTTATCAGCGCTTAAAATAACCGCCAAACACCAGACAGGCGTAGCCAACTAGGCACTTTGCAGATGGGATGTTAACGTAAGAGATCAACCTTTTCAAAAACACCGTAGAGTTTCCAAAAAGAGAAGATTTATATCTTTGGATGAACAAAAATGAATGCATTTTTCATTCCTATGTATCTTATTTTTTCTGATTTAACAACTGATGACACATGTTTGCTTTAATTTAATTTTGTGTGAGATTTTTGTGTGAGATTTTTCTGAAAAATTTTTCTCAACTAAAAATGTTGAAAATACATTCTTTAAGTTATTGGTATATTTTTATGATAAGTTATTTTAACCTGAAAGAAATTAAGTTTGGTTGTATTTGGCCCTGGCATATCACTGCTAAATGGGTACTTTGGCCTATGTTAAGAAAAAAAAATGTACTAAGAAAACATGATGTGATCGGAAATATGGACTTGACTTTCAGATTCGGCGTGAACAAATAACCTACAAACATGTGTTCATTGCCCAACAAGATTTGGGTCGAAAAGATGTCGAAATGTGTAATATATACATTAAAATGTTCAGGAATTATAAGAACACTGTAAACATGCCTGAATGTGAGGTTTGGCGCTTAGACATTTCTAAAGTACGTGTAAAAGAGTTTCATCTCTAGTTATAAACTCCAGGTAGGACTAATGTTGGTCTGAAGACGAGGACCTAAACTAAGCCCAACCAACCCTAAAAACTCTAACGATGGAAGAAATAAATGTTAATTACAGTAGTTCTCAGCGGTTGAACCAGTGGATGAAGAGGGCTATGCATAACAGATATGCTACAAAAGGCATCAGCGGCAGTCCGTTGCACTTTCATGACTGGATTCTGCATGTCTCATTCCATATGTGCCGTAGAGGAAGGTCAAGAAATCAAGTGTGCGGACCACTTCCGGGCAAGTTGAGCTTCACCTTAAACAAGTTCACGCCGTCGACACTTTCTTCTACTCTGATTTTCTTTCACCTGCAACCAACTCTTGCAAAGTCAAACAGTGAGAGCGAATGGATGACAGAAGGAAGTTTTAGTCAACTTGGAATCTTGTATTCCTGAAACTGCACATTGGAGACGAATTTAGTCGTCAACGCATCATCATAAAGGAATCGATTCTTGGATATCAGATAAAACCAACGACAATGATGATTTATTCAATTGCCAATATTCGAATTAGTTGAATTCTATAATTAATGTTTTCTTCTCGATAGCCTGCAATAGTAAAAACACATGTGAATTTCAGGATTTTCTGTAATTATGCAGCTGAAGAGGTCCCTAGAATATTATTTGATACTACTAAAAGATTTCTTGTGTCAGAAGAACAAGCATTTTTTGATGAAATAGAAATGTACAATTATAGTCGTATATGAACCCTTCTGCGGCTGTAAAAACTTGCAAAAGATTTATGAAAATTCCGATCTTTCATTTTAATTTCTGACGAATCTTGATACAACAAAGTAGAACAAAATGAAAAGAAAATGAAGCTTTTTGAGTTCGTTTTTAGCTGTGATGGATTTTAAAATATGCTAGTGAAAATCTATCAAAAGTGTCAAAAGAAAGTGCATAGTTTGTATCAGAATCCTCTCTTCGGAACAGCTTGTCCATTAACTTTTATTTTGTACTGCTGTGAAGTAAACCGAAAACATGTTCGGGTGAATACCACGAAGAAATTAAATGTCATTGAGAAGAGATAGTCATCAAAGAGCACTGGGATCTGCAGAAAGTCATATATACAGACCAAAAGAGCTTCAGTCTAGAAAAGCCTGGCTACTAGAGATTTTTTCTTGTTTAATATATAATTTATGAAGAGAAACATGGAATTATGGACTAGGATGACTTTATTGGCTGTGGTTTACGCTATTTAGTTATTGATATTGGTAATTTGGCAGAATTCAAGCATCAAGAAATGCTAGAGTAGTGTCTTACTCGAAATTTACCCGAGGATAAAAAATAGTTGATCTTTCAGCTTGGCAAAGCAGGATGCCATTTAGCAAAATAAACCGTATTTCGTACCTCAGTGATCAGTTATCATCTGTAATGAAATAATCAGCTTTGTCTGTCGACCTTAATCCCATAGAAAACTTCGTAATATGATTGCAACTGATTGAATAGGAATGGCAACTTTTAATATTTTTGTCTTGTAAAGATGAAGTACAGAATTCTTCAGCTTATGAACCGAAAATTGGCAATTGATATGATATTGACGATTTCAATGTTTTTTCATAATTACATTTAAGACAGTTTTTATAATTAATGAACATCCGAGCAAGGTTTTGATTTGAGAATTTAATAGTTTGGACCCGTTATTAAATGTCTGCGACTATTATTAATTAAATTTTCAATAGTTTAGTTCAATGAGAAACAAGACTTCACATGAGAAGCAACTCATACTTGCGACCAGAAATAACATGGCGTCGGAATTAACTGCGTATTTACATCTAACTCCCAGATGTAGACAATATATATTGTATGATACGAACGGAATATACGTAATTTATTACATAATAATTGTAGGCTTACATTATTTATCTGCGGTTCGTGATAGCGTGTATCTCGTGACAAGAGTTCGTGAGAGTTGTGAACATTCTGTCTAGGACTTAACGTTTCATTGCTAAGACGCAGAGTTACTATCAGGGAATTTTACCCGACACAATTCGTCTTAGATTAGGTGAAAAATGGTATCTTGTCTCAGCGGGATAGAGTTTGAGATCAATGACGTGAAGTTGACTCCTCTTTAAGGAATATACTCTTGAAATATGGCATAAAAGCTGCTTTTTTGTCAACATTTCTTTACGTAAACCCAAGAACGAAACATATATTTAAAATATATGTGTTGGCTTTCTTTATGAAATGTACCGGTCGACGATAATGAAGCTATATTTTCATTGCGTATACTATTCTTAAAATAATCGCAAATATATTGATTGCGAAATACAATTTTTCAACTTTGTTGTAAATAAACTAATCAAAATTAAGACAACACAGTAATCTCCGAGGTATTTTATTTAGAAAATCAGCCATTGTATACATATGCCCTCACTCACACACATACATAATATATATATATATATATATATATATATGAAATTTCTGACTACAGAATATTAAACCATTTTGAATATCTCGCCCAGAGGTTGGTTGGCCGTGATAAGCCATCAAAGAAACTGTAACGACGGAACACTTGTGTAATGTTATCAGTTGACGTTAGAGAATACGATTGTCTACAGCCTTATCGTCGATTACCAAATGATTTATCATGCAGAGATTTTGATGCAACATCGCATCACCAAGTTCCCTCCATTTCATTAAAAGGCAGAGTTCAAACCGTAGAGAAGATTACAGATTAAGAAGTACGTGAAGCTGGATTTCAGTGCAAAAGATGACTTCCAATAATCTTTCGAATTGTAGAAAAAATGCTGGGGTAAGTTGACAAAGTCACAAGTGGCACATTCTGAAGAAATCCTCTGTCATCAGTGTCGTAGCTTGCGTATTTTTCATTTAAATTAAATGAATGGATTTTCATAAACGGAGAGCCCCTTCTCTCTTCCTATCCCCTCTCTCTCTCTCACACACACACACACACACACACACACACACACACACACACACACACACACACACACA
The DNA here is from genome assembly GCA_903632075.3 of Acanthosepion pharaonis. Taxonomy (NCBI): domain Eukaryota; kingdom Metazoa; phylum Mollusca; class Cephalopoda; order Sepiida; family Sepiidae; genus Acanthosepion; species Acanthosepion pharaonis. Next base: position 1,931,219 of record CAHIKZ030002666.1, read on the forward strand.
CACACACACATATATATATATATATATATATATATATATATATATATATATATATATATATATACATATACATGATACCCAAAAATTTAATGATCAGAGTTGAATCAGACCAGGAAACAGTGATATTAAAAAGTGCTCAATACACGTGTGAAAAAAATAAAATAAAGATAAACAAAAATATGTCGAGCTTTTAACTTTAATAATCAGGAGGTCACTTGAATCCGTTAACTTGGTTTCAACATTACGGTATTCTCAGGCGATTTTTATCAAGTGACCTCTTAACGGTTTTTTTAAAAATCCCTAATGAACGCTATATTATTTCTTAAATAAACTAAAAATAAATAAACAGATGCACCACGTTGGGTGTAAGAGAAAGGGAGGTGGAGGACGCGGAGAAAGAAGAGGGGAAGTGAAGAAAAGCAAGGGTAGGGAGGTAACTGAAATATCATTTTTTTATCCAGTCTCATATGCGCTTAAGAGGAATTTCCTAATATGTAAGCAAGGACTCAAAACTATTTATACATATATTTAATTTTCATTCCTCTTTAGACATCTTCAAAAAGCTAACGTTATGTCCAGATCACATTACTTATTCGAAGTTCGTGTGATATTTATGCAATTTATGTCTGATTATAGAACCATCAAAATTTTCACATGTGCATGCAACCTTAAAAATTCTAACACTTATAACTTTCAAATTCTGATGTTAAATATTTTGATGTCTTTTTGGATTTCGCATCTTTTGTTACCGAATATGCAGATATAACATTCCGATGCGATCGAATTTGAACAATCGTTGTGATATTATTTTACATGAATTATAAAAAAATATATAACATTTTTAATCTCACTATGTTCCTGCATATTCAAAAATGTCACATTATTTATAACATATGGGTAATTCATGAATCCTGCTTGCTTTTATAAAACCAGGACTGAATGCATTAAAAATGAAGTGTCAGCAAAAGGGGCAGCCCAAGTTTTGAGCTGTGTATTAGTGACGTCAAAATTGAGCAGCTATAGAATTTGGTGAATCTGTGTAGTGTTGTAATCAAAAAGAGAATATATGAGGCAAACATCTGAAGATAAATCAAAATAGTGAAATTATTTTCTTATCACAGAATTCAGACGTGAGAAAATATCGTTAGAAACAAAGAAAAGGCAGCTGAACATTTTGTTTCAAAACAATTTCATAAGTTTCTGTTAACAAAACCACTGCAACTTCAATATAAAAGAAGAAAAATAAGTGGAATGCGATCTGAATATAACGTTCGCTTTTTTTAATAATGTTGAAAGATAAATTAAAATTAAATATATGAATAAAAGTGAATATTTAAACATATCCATGAATCTAAGATAAATAACCAATTGGCTTAAAAGCGAGAGTCTGAAGTTCCTGTAATATTGGCTGAAGTTTCAGCAGATGTACAAGACGAAAATTAGAAAACAATTAATAAAAATGAACACCACAAATTCTAATGTATTTAATTAATTAGAATATATTTATTTAGGTGAAATTAATGTACATGAATATTTTACCAGTCTTAAATGTAGGCATTTGTTGATTTTAAAGCAAATTGCAAGGGAAAAAGTTATCCATGTCTTTTTAAAATAAGATACAAAAATATTTTACATAAGTGGAAAAACGAAAGATAAGTCGCCAATCCCAGGAGACAACATAACCGGTTTAAAACCATAATCACATCAGATTCAGATTACTTACACATGTTCTCAACAAATGGTCTGACTGGGCATTTGTAATGCTTTGTTTTTTAGGAATCCCTTTGGGAGAAAGTCAGACAGACAAGCATATCCGATTAAGAAAATGATATTTCAGACTATCTCGCCATTCAATGTATTTAGACATGCACGTATGAACTCTAACACACATAGAGATCCATTTAGCAGACATAGAAACATAACTCTCTGTTTCTCTCTCTCTCTCTCTCTCTCTCTCTCTATATATATATATATATATATATAGAGAGAGAGAGAGAGAGATAGATAGATAGATAGATAGATAGATAGATAGATAGATAAGTTTATATATTTATGCGTGTGTATATCTTGAAACAGTCCTTTGCATAAGTGTGTATATAAAATATAGACAATATTCAAAAGCATATAAAAGAAATAACTTTACGATAGTTTTATATGTGTGTGGGCATTCAGTCGTGAACACACCACGCAGACACGCACACACACACACACATATATATATATATGTGTGTGTGTGTGTGTGTGTATGTGTGTGTAGATACATAGATACTTAAATAAGATATCATGACTTCAAACGTCAACGTCAGCATGCTGAAATTTTATAATAGTTTTCTAGTTTTCAAATAAGTTGTTGCACAAATTGTGGCTAAACATTCTAAATATATTTTTGATTTGTTTCTGTTCGTATCCTTCGCCGCCGCCCGGTCAGTATGAGGAAATGAATTCTGTCAACATCGCTGATAAGACTTTGTTTAACTTCATTATAACATTTTAAATTTTAAATAGAAGTATTATTTGGGATGTATAACTGATGTCATGTGGAGACCGCTTTTTTTTTCCGATCCTGACAACACCGGAAATGACTATATAAAAGTTTTATACATATCAACATTTTCTTAGAATTTTGAATAGTTTATCGACGCTTAAAAATGGAAGATACTTTATTTATTGCCATTAGTTTCTTTTGAATAATAATATGAGCAAGTAAATTTTTTTATTTTTTACAGTGTATACTGTACAGTATATTTGTATGATATACTAATAATAGTCTTCGGCTAATTGTTGGATTTTGTTTTCTTGTGATGCGATCATATTTTCAGAAATTACACTAAATTAGACAATTAAATAATTAACTTACGATAGATAAATGCAAGAATGTAAAATTAATTTGTGATTATTGATATTGAAGATGCAATCTCACAAAACGTTCTACACATGACACAACGTTTCCACAATAAACACATATTTAATTTGAAATATAACGTTCCAAAAATACCAAGCTGTAGCAAAGAAATTCTTCTCCATGATGCTAACAATATTTCCTTCTTGCTAATAAACACGTTAATTAAATACTCGTCTGAAAACATGAATTTATCCATTTGTGGGAAAACGTTTGTAAAACAGCATATTTGGAAGCTTCAAAAATATTATAAAAGCTTAAACCGACATATATTTTGATTGAATTTAATGCAATTTGTTTAAATAAATTCTTGCTAATTACATACAAAAACACATACACATACATACATGCATACATATGTATGCCCATATATATATATATATATATATATATATATATATATATATACACACACACATATATATATATATATATATATATATATATATATACATTGCGATCGGTAACATTTCGCCATATATTTTAAATTTCGCGTATAGTATAGTATTCTTAGGTGAGAACCATCCGTAAGAAAAAGAGCATCATGATGCAATTCACTCCGCCAGAAATTTGAAAACGGCATGCTGTACTGCTTGGCATTCGCGCCGAAACCTTCAATACGAACATTTCAGATTGTTTGTTTGTTAATCTGAAGACAGTGCAGAGTTAGATGAGTCTAATGGTGGTTACAATTGTGATAAGAAATGTTGTTGGACGCCACTCAACACGGAGGCCAGCTTGAAGTGGCTTGAAGCGGTAGTGCTACCCTGGGTAAAGAGGGTCGCTGTTAGAAGAACCTATGTCTGGCAGCATGAATCTGCACCATGTCACACAAGCTGGAGAACCGAATTCTGTTTGTCACAAAATGTCTGCGACCACATTACCATTCACATCTGGCCACCTAACTCACCAGACTTGTGATCGTATATTTTTTTCTGGAAATAAAAATATCTGAAAATGAAATCTAACATTTAAATAATGAAATCAAAAAGCATAATGAGATAGCAAAAAAAAAAAAAAAACACCATTGCCCGAACCCGAATATAAGTTTACGTCAGCGAACGCTGTGAAATATTCTAAAAAATTTGTTTGCAAGGAAACGTAAAATATAGAGGGCAATGACAGACATAATGTTTTGCCTTATAAACGCACATACAAATACACACACACAGGTGTATGTATATATATATATATATATATATATATATATATATATATATATATATATATATATATATATATATATATATCAGGTCATCCCATAAGTTCTGTCCGAATGTTGAATAAAGAAAACAAGTGACCAAATGTTACATTTAATTACAGATTCAATCAACAATGTATTTCCCCTGTTTATCTATGACTTCCTTCCATCTATTAACAAGCTAACTAATTCCATTAGTGTAAAATTATTTTGGCTTTGATTCGAAAAACTCACAAATGTCAGATTTAACCTCTTCCTGTGTTAAAAAAGCTGTTTCTTCCAAATGATTTTGTAAGCTACGAAACAAATGGTAGTCTGAAGGAGCAAGATCGGAAGAATAAAGTAGATGAGGAATTTTCTCCCAACCAAGTTCTTCGATCTTTTGTGACGTGATTCTTGCTGTTTTGGGTCGCGCATTGTCCTGATGAAGCATCACCTCTTTTCGATTCATTAGAGCAGGTCTTTTTTCCTCAAAGCTTGGTTCAAACACTCTAATTGCTGACAATATATCTGAGCATTAATTGTTGCATTAGGTGGTAAGAATTCAAAGTTGATTATTCCTTGGCGATCCCACCAGATTGGCAGAAGAAACTTTTGCCCATGAAGTTCCCTTCTCGGCTGTGGCTGGGGTCCTGCCCCTTTACCAAGCCACTGTCTATGACGCTTAACATTTCGATAAAATATCCATTTTTCGTCGCCAGTCACAAGTCTATCCAAAAAAGATGAAACAAGTTGGCGAGAATGGAGAGAAAAGTAGATGTCAACTCGGGATTTGAAGTTGTTTTCAGATAATTCATGAGGCACCCATTTTCCATGTCTAGGAACTTTTCCAAGTTGTTGAAGATGATGATGAACAGTTGTATGGTTTGAACTGAGAACCACTGCCAATTCTTCAACTGATAAAGTAGGATTTTCTTCAAGGGCTGCTTCAAGAAGCTTTTCATCAAACTCAATTGGACGTCCGGTTCGATCTTCGTCTTCAAGGGTGAAATCTCCACCGCTGAATTTTGCAAACCATCTTCTGCAAGTTCTTTCATTCACACATTCCTCTCGATAAACTGAGTGAATGTTTCTAGCCGCTTCGGTTGCTGAGTTTCCTTTCTTGAATTCATAAAGCATTATGTGCCTCAAATGATTCTTGGGTACTTCCATGTTAGCAGGATTTTAATCAAACAAAATTTAATTTTATTGTTTTCTGAAATAAAATTTGATCAGTTTAAATGCATCTAAACATAAAAATAAAGTTTAGTTCCATTAGACATTATAAAATACTCTTTAAATGTCGTTCATTTTACAAAAGTTAAAATTCGGACAGAACTAATGGGATGACCTGATATATATATATATATATATATATATATATATATATATATATATATATATATATATACAGACAGACAGGCAGACAGACAGACAGACTGACAGAGATTATTTTGTCAGCAATCCCACTTTTATAAAAGTTTCATTAAAAAATGACTAAAATATTTTTTTATGTTAAATGATCGTATAATATTTTTTCTGGTCTTGAAGAATGTCGAATTTATCGCATTTATCATCAATAATAGTCAGTCTGATATGTTACTATCCTTCATTATAGCCCAGTTGGGTGAAAGTGATTTTAATATCACACTATGTTTTTGGATATCATTATTTAAATGTCGGATTTCATTATCAGAAAAATATACGACCCAAGAAGAATTAATTTAAATAATCTACGTTGACGACATTTGTAACAGCTAGTCCAAAAATACCACTGGACCATCATGTTTCGGAGACGAAGAAGAATCGAGTCTAGATTTATTGAGTGATTTAATTTTGGCGGATAAGAATAATCATTATAGTAATTCATCGAACATGGCGAAGACGTCATGTTTTGCGTGGACTCTACGGAAAATAATTGGAAATTGCGTTTTTAGGTAATAAATATAACGTTTGTCTATAAGTTATGTAAGATATTATGTCTATTTATTTAATATATATATATATATATATATATATATATATATATATATATATTAAAGAAAAACACCACTTCAAGGTTCCATTGTAATAATTTATTTCATCAGAACCCTTTTAAATGACGCTAGAACAACAAGCATCACTTCCAAAAGGGTTTTCGTGGAAGTGATGTTTGATGATCCAGCATCATTTAAAAGGGCTCTGATGAAATAAATTATTACAATGGAACGCACAATAAAAGACGATATAATCTGCACTTATAATTCAGAAGATGTGAGTAGTCAAAGTATATATATATAGAGTCAAAATATATATATATATATATATATATATATATATATATATATATATATATATATATATATATATACATACATAAAATGATGTACATCCACAGAATAAGGAAATACTTTTAAAAAAATTTCGAAGTCATTACACTTTTTAAGCCACCCTTTCTGTCTTACGTAAAGATATTCCTTCTAGTTGGGACAGTGGTTGGTTTTGAACTTTTAAAAAACTTTTTATTTTACAACCAACACCATGACTTGACAAGAGGTGTTGAAGCAAAATGGCTGTCTTTGTAATGATGTTACATCATACTTGCGTTATAATTTTAAAATAATTATTATTCGTTTCTGTGTATATTTCTGAGATGAGGTATTATGTACATTATTTACATTATTCGAACTTAACCCTTTATTTCGCTCACTGGGTAGACTGTTCTAGTTCAATACCCGGTTAAGTCTGTGGAGAACTTTCAGAGGGAAATTAACAGAAGATAACTGATAACAGATATCCATTAAAAACGTAGCACGTGGAACTAGAACAGTGAGCGAAATAAATGGTTAAGTTCGACATTCCAACCACCTGAAGATGGCCGGAGCGTACAAGGGCCAAATTGCTGTAATAAATATGGCAACAAAAATGAGGACAATAGTCCGAATAATGTAAATAAGGGCCTTATTTTTTTTAAAAAATAGTGTTTTTGGTTACTGGAATTTTATTCCATCCATATCAATATATATATATATATATATATATATATATATATATATATATATATATATATATATATATATATATATATACAAGACTCTTCGGTAAATCGAATCGAGTTCTCTCAGCCACTGTGTGTTTATCAATAAATAAATACGCTTAAATTCGCCTTCATCCCCGGCGTGCGCTTAGTGGTAGAATCCACGACTGACGCCAATTCAGTCGGGTTTCGATCCCAGCTAGAGGTAACCGGACGTCTAACTACACTGATGAGCTGTGATACAGCGAAACAGTCTCTCTGTGGATGACAATATATATGCTCCTAAAAAATTTATTTAGGTTGAGCTCTCTGGGGAGGAAATGTGGTTTGTAAACAGTGACTATTACGGCTAATATTGCAAGACTCTTCGGAAAATCGAATCGAGTCCTCTCAGTCACTGTGTGTTTATCTAAAAATAGATACGCATAAATACACCTTCATCCCTGCCGTGCGCCAACGGCTTAGTGGTAGAATCCCGACTGACGCTAATTCAGTCGGGTTTCGATCCTAGCTAGAGGCAACCGGACGTCTAGCCACTTATGAACTGTGATACGGCGAAACAGTCTGTCTGTAGATGACTAAATATATATATATATATATATATATATATACTTCTGTCGATACACTTATATTTCGTACTCAGTTTATAATCTGTTTATCTTCTGTTCTGTTATATCTGTTTAAATCACCGCACGTGTTTGTCTCTCTATTTTTTTTTTTTTTGGTTTGAAAATAATTCCGAATAAGCCTTTAAGTCATTAAAATTCCACTAATTCAATTCACTTTTTGATATCCTGGGAATTTTCGTGGGAAATTTATAGAGAGAAAACAGTTGTCAAAATATTTTCTGGTTCGATTAAGACAAAATTATTTATTATCAACACCTAAACATATATTAGCGTATAACTATATGAAGTATGTCTATGTATAAAGCTAGAAAGGATATATATTCATATGCATGAATTTCTCTTTCTGTTCTAGTTCGGTTAGATTTTTTGTATATCATCAAACATAAATGTACACATACATGCACAGAGGAACGCTCACTCCCACATACAAATAAACCCACATTTATATATACACATATGTATATCCATGTGCATATATATGTGTAGGTATCATCACATATATGTGTGTTTGTATGTGTGTTTGCACATATTATGTTTGTCCAAGTGATGAGAAGAGGCAGAGGAATAAAATAAATAAGGAAAAAAATTAACGAATACAATTAAAGTCTATCATTGAACCTTAACTCGTAAATATATTTAAGTTGTACAACAATTAATTCAACAAACGCATTTATACAGATGCAATAATAAATATATTTTATTAAACATTTCATATATGTATATATGTTTGTACGTGTAAAATAAAAGGCGACGGGAAGCTGAATGAAATGCATTGTACTAAACATCTAGATGCTTCGGATGTCAAATTTTAAATTGAATGCTCAATGTCTCTGTATTTTAAAGTTTTCATATAAACGCTAACCGGCGTCTATTGTATTTCTCCAATGCTAGTTTTTCCCCCATTTTTAGATATATGATTTATTACATGAATAAAAACATTATTACTCTAAATAGTTTTTGCAAGGAACGAAACGTTTCATTTACCCTCTCTCTCTCTCTCTCTCTCTCTCTCTCTCTCTCTCTCTCTCTCATATATATATATATATATATATATATATATATATATATGTGTGTGTGTGTGTGTGTGTGTGTGTGTGTGTGTGTGTGTAGAGAGAGAGAGGGGAGAAGGGAGAGAGAGATGTGCGATGGATAAATTGTCGTCTAAATGTCGCAAAAATGGAAATAGCACTGACTCATTTTAACAGATATATTTACCAAAATTACACAAAAATATCTTGAAATACTGAAAAGTAAATTTATTCAATAAAATCGCCGTTGGCTTCGACTAATGCCTCCAGACGATTTGGCAAACTCCTGCAATTCTTCTAGACTGTTTCCTTGTTTAAGTTGTTGAATGCTGCCATAATCCTTCCCTTCAGTTCATCTTTTGTGTTAAAGGAGTTTTCTTGGTTATTTGCCTATCTGTGCCCTACACACATAATAATCAATGGGTTTGCAGTGTGGGAATTTAGGTGGTCAGATATAAGGGGTTATGTGGTCGCAGAAATTGTCTGACAGCCATGACTGGTTTCTTCTGAACATGTGGCATAATGCAGAATTGTTTTGCTACACATAGGATCCAGCAACCACCATCTTGAACTAGAGTAGCACTACCTCCTCAAAGAACATGATGCAGGTCTCCGTGTTCAGTCTGAGACCCTCAACAACAAATTCGGTAGTTTTTTGCTTATCAGAACCATCAGATTGAGATTTCCAAGTTGCCGTGCCTTCGCAATCGTCATTAGATTTATCCAATGTCTGTGAATCCATTGCATTGTCCTCAGATTGACACCCAAATACTCTGAAATGTTCGTATTGGAGCTGGAGCTTCTGGTGCTAATATCGTTTCCAAATTTCTGGTGGAGTAAATTGCGTCAGGGTGATCTTTTTCTCACAGACGGTGGCCCAACTGACCCTACTATACTGTGCAGTCGACTAAATAAAAACAAACAACTTTCAGGCGCGAAATTAAAAAATATAATATGACGGCAATTTACGAATTGCACCCTGTATATACTTATATACACGCACATACACACACACACACACACACACACACACAGAGACATATATATATATATATATATATATATATATATATATATATATATATATATATAAAATGAAATAGAAGTCAACACTTAGACGCGACAGTCTGTTTCATGCTAGATGCAGTCGTCAGGCCACACGCTATATCTCTGATATTGAACACTATATGTCTTCATTCATTTATATATATATATATATATATATATATATATATATATATATATATATATCTTTATGTATATGTGTGTGTGTGTGCTCCCTGTGTGTGTGTGTGTGTGTGTGTGTGTGTGTGTTTATGTATATATGAAGCATATTTTGCACATACGGAGAAGTATTTTCTATTTCTCCATATAAATGCTCTACTGGGTGTCATCCAAACCAGATTTCCAAACATTTTTTTCCTATCGATAGTCCTGACATACACATTAATATATGTGTTGTCATCTGCCTGTGTTTGTTTGCTGATATATTTTCGTATATCAGACATATGAGCCGATGAACTTCATCGAAGAAGGGAAGGTAAGCGCCAGTGTTTTAAACATATTTGACATTAATTATTTTTAAATGCTTCGCTTATTTCATTTTACAGAATTTAAAACATAACCCCACAGTAAATTATCATATTTTTTGTAAACGATTTTGCTAAAGTTCTTCATTAATTTCTAATAGCAAACATTTTTTGTTTGCGTGAACCTCATAAAATAACTTTTCAGCCTTAACAACTCAATTTGATTGCGTTACTTCAAGTGAAGAAAATGTTTTTCCAATTATGACTTTTAAAATGTTGAATACAATACATCTTATTTCATCTGATGTTTTCTGAAGAGTAATCAACCCGAGAGAAGAAAATAGTTTTGATCAAAGCATCTAATTTGATTTCAGTAATGTAAAATCCAGATGTTGTTGAGGATATTGATTTTAATCGGAATAATTCAGGAGATTTTTTATTAAAATAATATTGACAGTGTTGACTATCAGTTCATTAAAAACAGTTTATTAATTTTTATAAATACTTTCAGCACAAAAGTTGTAACTAAATCCTGGAATAAACACAATTGTAATAGTCTCTTGCGAAGTGCTGCCTGTTGGATTTGAACATGTATCTAATGGTTTCCAAAAGAATTTTAGTACTGCGATTTAGGTATGTGAGAAAGCATTTCGGTATGGAAAGCGTTCAATATTTAAATATACACGAGAGCGCATACAGATGCTCGTATAGAAGCATATATATATATATATATATATATATATATATATATATATATATATATATATATATATGCTCACATAGAAGCATATATATATATTAAATATATACACATATATAAATATATTTATGCAGTATATATATATATATATATATATATATATATATATGTGTGTGTGTGTGTGTGTGTGTGTGTGTGTGTGTGTGTGTGTGTGAAAACGACAAAGAAGATACTACGATTAATATTTATATTTAATTTTTCTTGTGTTCTAGCAAGTGTTTTCTTTTTTGGGACACAGAATGAAACTGTCCAAATTTTCTATCATTCCGAGCGCTTTCAACTGTACATTATCAAGGATGATTTTATGTTTTCAGTTTAATTGAGTATGTGCTTCATATGTATAGGGTTAGTGATTTATTTTCCGAACACGGTTAGTACAGTGTGGCTTTGTTCGTTGTTAATATTTTAACTATTGGCTTTTTTCTTTTTTATTATTAGGGCATCCATTATTTTTTATCTTTTTTTTACAGACAAACAATAACCTTATCTACCTTTAAAAAGATTTAAAATAATTGAAGCCCTAATAATAAAAATGAAAAAAAAAACAACACTTACCAATATTAACTCCGAACAAGTTCACAATGTGCTAACCATGTTCGGAAAATAAAACACCTCTGTAACACTAAAAACATACATATAACGCACACACTCAATTAAAAGAAAGGGCTTGTTCGAATACAAAAAAAAATAAATAAATAGATACAAATCTTAATCGTATTACCTTGTCTGTCGTTTATAATGAAACATGCATAAATGAGGTATTGCTGCCTAAATACACAATATATATATATATATATATATATATATATATATATATATATATATATATATATATATATATATATATATATATATATATATATATATACGTGGAGCAACTTTTCTTTTTAAAATCTTTCATTAAATACTGCAGGCAAGAAAGTTTTAATTAATTTTAAATTTAATTTTTCCAGCATCTGTCCGCTTTTCTGTTTTGCAGGACTGAAAAGTAATATAAATTTTCCATAATGTTCTTTGTCCCAAGCACTTTAGAGAGAGAAGGAGGGAGATAGAAAGAGAGAGAGAGAGAGAGAGAGAGAGAGAGAGAGAGAGGCGGTAAGATGTAAAAATATTCTGATATAAAATGAAAATATTAGCTAAATTTCATCTGAAAAATTTGACTTGTAATATTCGATATGTTAGATTATTATTTGCCATGAATTTAAGTGCATTGGCAAGAAGGAGATTGAATATGTTGAAATGTATTTTTGTTATTTTTTCATCGTTATACTGTAGACGTTTGGGTATATCAACTTATATATAGATATAAGTAGATACGAAATATTCTATTGTTGCCTAGAAAGATATATTTTCTTTATTTAAAAGAAGATTAAATTTACGCTATTGGAGAAAAAGGAAATATACTTTTTGGTCGCCAAATTACGAGTAAATTTCGTTCAAATGAAAATGAAACTGACACTAGCAACTGATAAGTATAAAAAGCAATGATGGAAAGATAAGGAAAACATGCCCAGCCATTATCTTCAATTTACCTACCATAATAAGTTGTTATATTTAAATAAATGCGTCATTTCCCATGACTTAAAACAAGATTCTATTAATAGTGGATTTAATTTATTGCAATTTCCTTGTGTTTAGACTTGTGTTTGAATGTGCTTCGATTGAAACTATAGGTTAGGAAACAAATGTGTAGATACATTACAATCTTGTGTTTTTAAAGAGCCACATGTAATAATAATAAACAAACAAACGCACATATACACATATAATATATATAAGCGAATTGGTGCTATCTATCTGGGCATCGATCAGTTTGTTTCTTCCGGTTCGATTCGTCCCCGATTATATGGTCTCCCGAAAATCCATAAGGAGGGTGTACCTTTGCGACCGATTTTGTCCATGATCGGTTCAGCCCAACACAAGGTAGCCCAATGGCTCTCCACACTTTTGGATCCTGTGTTGCAGTGCCTGGATGATTTTTGTATCAAGGATTCCTTTTCCTTTCTCGACCGCGTGCGAAATTTGTCTTCTTCTGGTAAGTTCATGTGCTCTTTCGATGTTTGCTCCTTGTATACTTGTGTCCCTTTGATGGAAACCATCGATGTTTGCTGTGACTTTCTCTATCGCAGTTCATTGACTCCACCTAGTTTTCCTGAGTCAATATTTCGGGAATTGATGAGATTTTCCACGTCCTCGTGGTATCCAGCGCCTCTTGATACTGTTTATTCAAATTATCCGTAGTAAAGTTGAGGAGTTCAGAAGTGCCGATCTCTACACTGTCAAAAAATGCCCAGTTTACCTCAGATTACCCTGGATTGGTACCAAATGTGAAAAAATAGCTAAACAAATTTCATCAAAGGTTCGTTGTTGTTTTTTCTCTGCTAAAGTTCGGATTATTTTTCAAACTCAGCCTATGTTTCGAGCTGCGTGTAAAGACGTCCTCCCTCCCCACCAAATTAATTCAATTATTTACAAATACGTTTGTAGTTGCGGAGCCAACTACATAGGGAGAACAACTCAGCGCTTAGACATGAGAATAAAGCAGCACGTTCCTACTAAAATTAGAAATCACACCCTGCCTTTGAATGGACTCGTCCCAAACACTTATAGTTCCGCCATATGCGAACATCTATTAAATAGCAAAGATTGTGCAGCCAAATTTAGTGTTGACTGGTTCACCGTCTTGGCCCGGCCTCACTTTATTTCATCTGAAGGTTCTGGAGGCACTTCACATCGGGTCTCGCAAGCCTTCTTTGTGCAATCAACGTGAGTGTTTGCTGGAACTCGTTGTCATCTGTCTCTAGTTCCTGCATATATATATATATATATATATATATATATATATATATATATATATATATATATATATATATATATATTCCTTATTGTACATTTTTCTGTATTAATTTTGAATCTCCCGTTGAAGCCTGAAGAGCAGGAGCGAAACCGGTTGCTTCCAAACACCCCCCGTTGTTCTGTTTTTTTAATTTTTTTTTTTTTTTGTTTAATATGGCTTGTAATATTAATTTTTATACTTTTATTTATCATATATATATATATATATATATATATATATATATATATATATATATATATACAGCTTTATGATTAGACGGCCTGTTTATTTTAGCAGTATTTATTTCTATTTACCTACTCGAGAAAAAATTAATAAAGAAGATTTATTCTCTGACAGGATTCGAAACTACGAAATTACGGGTAGCCACTAAAAACAACGATGAAAGTAATGTAACCATGGTTTAAAAAATAAATTTGCGTTTAAATGATATGGTTGAGAGTTATACTTTAGCGTTCATTAGGAATAAATAAAATATACAAACACAGTGTTTGTGTGTTTTAGACAAAGCCTTCTATTGTGTATGTGGACATGGCTTTAATCGCCGGTTGCTGGCTCTCGTTTCTTCCATTGTGTATGTATGTATGAGTACGGGTATTTCCGCTCATGTAGATCAAACTGGACTCCGAAATCGTTTTGAATACAAAGTTTGCATTAGTTAGGAAATAATTTTACACGGACTCGCGAAAATCTTTTTCCCCGAATTTTCGAGAGTGGTAAAGATAGTTTATTGTTATTTTCTAAATGGTCCCAAAATAATAACTGGTAAGTCTACAACTACGTCCGCATGTATTTTGTCAGTACTTTCCCTCGTAATGATTGTTTATCCAACAACAATGCTGATAGGATTAGATATATATATATATAGGATTTCATTATTACACACACACACAGACAGAAACACACACACACACACACACACATACACACACGCACATATATATATGTATAATTTTAGATAGTCACCTGTAATAAGTAAGATATCCTCATGAATGCTGAATTCTTCATCATTTAAGGTTTTCTTGTTTTCAGTGTCCCTGCATTAAGCATTAATATAATTATGCACTTTTAACCATTTAATTTAATTTTACCACCTCTTTCAGTGCGAGACTGCAGAGCTGTTATTCAAATCAAATTATTAGAAGACTTTTTGTTGTATCATATGTACAATATTGTGTATGACCGCATTCATATAAATACATTAGTGAATAATGTATGTTGGTCTGATGTTGGAGGTTCGTCTAAGGCTGTGCTGGTCAAACTCTTTGCCTCCGGGCAGAGAGGATCCACAGACGAGGCTATGTTTCGTCTCATGAAACAGCTACCCGACCTTGTTTTATGCGGGGTCTACAGGAAAATTTTGGCCGAGCCTACGTGCTCGGATACCCCACATTAAATTCAGGCATGTGCCAATTTGACCGCGTGGTGTGGTTGGTAGAAATCCTGGGGGATTCGTTTCCAGCTGTGCTAGACAAACTCTCTGCCTCCGGTTAGGGAGTATCCCCAGACGGAGCTATGTTGAAGGGTAGATTCTCGTCTCGGGAAATAGCTACGTGGCCCCGTTTCATACGGGGAATACGGTGAATTTTTGGCCGAGCATACGGGCTCGTATACACCACATTAAATTTGGCGTTGTGTCATATCTGACCGCGTGGTGCGGTTGGTAAATATCCTGCCGTTGGAGATAAATTTTAAATTCACTTGATACACTTCTAGCAGTTGACTACTTCTAAGCGCCGCTGGTGAATCTTATATGTGTTGTTCTTGTCCTAAGTATTATCGTTCATTACCAACCTTCGTGTGATTATTTTTATTCAGTAACCTTCCCTAGGTTACACTTCTGCTCAGTATTACAGAAGTTTTGATAATCGTTTTTAATCATAACTTTTCCAGTGTTTCTTATTCCGTAAGCCGTTACTCCTCCGTCCAGATCAAAATAAGATGATTGTCCAGCATGTTTTACTTAAGAGCTCTAGTTTGTACCCGTTTGGTGACTGAGGTCCCACATCTGCCGTTACTTAAAACGTGGAAAAACATGTCATTTTTCATGCTGATTACCATCCACATTCAGTTTCAAGACGTTTGGCACAGCGCAATCATCATATTATTCCCCTCTTTATTTGGCATTATCCTATATTCAGCTGAACTTTATATAGATATAGATCTGTTGGTGCATTGTGACGTTCAGTGAATAAAACAAAACAAGAAAACAATCTTATAAATGAATATGGATGGGATGTCATCACTAACAGATTAAACAGAAGAAAGCAATTAGATTTAATCACTATTATTACCTCTCATTCCACAGCCGTTTTTTTTTTTTACATTTTCCTTTCTTTAATTTCCGCCCATTTTTTTTTATTTGTATATCTCTGCTGAAGCAAGAAAGTGCTTAC
Organism: Acanthosepion pharaonis; assembly: GCA_903632075.3. Classification (NCBI taxonomy): domain Eukaryota; kingdom Metazoa; phylum Mollusca; class Cephalopoda; order Sepiida; family Sepiidae; genus Acanthosepion; species Acanthosepion pharaonis. The sequence continues at coordinate 1,947,510 of CAHIKZ030002666.1, forward strand.
AAACAAGAGAGTAGGCAACCATCTTCAAACGAATTGCAGATTTACTCATGAATGGGTATTTTTTGTGATTTTTCTCCTCTTTTTATTGTTGATGGATGAGGTTGAATCACTTTTTTCTCTTCTGACTTCAGAAACAAAAATAATTCCTATGATTTTCTCACAAATCATTTTTTAGAATTTCGCCCATTTCCGCTAATTTGCATGCAACTGAAATTTTTCGGTTTTAAGGGAAGTTTGAGATCTTGCGATTATTACTGGTACTTGTATTGTACAAACAAAATTAAGTTACACGCTGCGCGTAGACAATTGGTAAAATTTTGAATTTGATAAAAATTAGTCAAGAACAAAATAAACTGAAATAAGAATATTGCCTCAAGCAATAGAAGGGAATACCTGCTTTCAAGGGCTCCATTCGAAAGATTCAATTTTACGTGGCTTCGAACATTGACAATCGTACTTTCGATATTTCTAGAAATCTTTCAAGCATCAGGTAAACACAATTTTTGCGTATAAAATTAGCAAGTAAATATTTTTTTTAGATATTTCCAACTTAGTCTCTTAAATTTCTTTCCCGTTTTTATTTAATGTTTGATTAGAGATAATATTTTATACACAGAGCTCATCAGAAAAGAATATGTAATTTGGAAAGAACGTTTAAATTTTGATAAATTTGCATATTTTTATCTCAAAACATATTTTGAGATACGAATACTTAAATAAGTTTATGTCTATTTTTATTTTATATCCTAAATTTATATTCGTTACTATATGATGAATTTTGGTGAAAGTCAAATAATATTTGGTAATTCCTAAGCCTAACCAGGAACATCTTGCACCACTCAACATTCTGGTATTTGGTCAGATTTTGTAAAATTCATAGGGTAGTACTGTATATATATATATATATATATATATATATATATATATATATATATATATATATATTAGTACATAAAATCCAAAATTACCTCATATGGGGAATAGACCTATTTCAACCGATGAACAATTTGCCAATCTTATTCAGTCTTACGTAGGGTTGGTTACGAACCCCTAAATTAAAACAACAGACATCTCTTTCAGAAAAAAAAAATTGGGAATTGAAGGAGAACGGTCTGAACCCATAGATAGATCGGAAGATTATAGATTCCATACATACTCCTAATAATCTTAGAGATAGGTGTACTTTTGCTTACAAGAAAAATTACAAAAATTAAAGCAAACTATTGTATCAAAGGAATGAAATAGTCTTAAAATGTCGACATAAAAATAAATCCAAGTTTCCATAATATACATTTTACTTTATTAGCCACTACATTTCTCGAACTCTTCAAATGTCACGTGTATAACTAACTCTATTTCTATATTTTTACACTACATTAATTATATCTTATAATTGTCCCCACTTCTAAAAATTCTCTTTCCTTTCATCACTTACACCTCTTCATCTGTATAATTTAAGTTTTTTAATATAAGTTTGTATTTTTATGGTTTTTTTTAAATATAACTTGCTTTTGATTTAAAGTTAAATTTTTTAATGTATAATTTATTTCATCTCGTTATATTTTTTATTTTTATTTTTAAATATTTTTATTCTTTAATATAACCAATCTTTTTATTAATTTTTAATTTAAAATATAATCCTAAGTAATTTTAATATAAATTATCTAAATATAACTTATTTTTAATTACTGAAATATGTTTTACTTTTAAGTATAATTTATTTTTAGAAGATTATTTTTAAGTAGAAACTTTATTTTTTAAACTTAACCTTATCTATATATTTTATTAAAAATAACCCTTTTCGTTCCTCTCTTAGTTTCAAATTAACACTTCATACTTTATATAACCCCATTTCAATGTCTTTCAAAAATTGAATGTTGAGTGCATTTTTAAAAACTAATTTAAATAAAAAAAAAAAAACGAAATTAACCCATTACTTTAGCAGGCGCTTTTTAAATTTTAGGTAACACCCCTTTTCCAAAATTTGGACACCATTTAATAAATAGTTTCAGTATCATAGCTTAGTAGGAGTTAATTAATTTAAACAATGTATCAAGCTTACTAATTTTTATATCCAGGTGCTGGCCCCAAACATTTGAAGTTTATTCTCATCATAATTAAAAATACATTTAAATTTATTACATTCCAGATTGTTTCATTTGAGAGCCTGTACCAATCTGAATCAAATTTGCCGACTTTAATCGTTACTTCTCCCATTTTTTTATATCGTCCGATAGAAATTATTCTTGGTAAATTCTCGCGAAAATTCAATAATTATTCATGCATTTATTATTTAATGGTCGAATTAATCTCTGTGTAATTGTCAATAATTATCACAAAAAAATGCATATTATGCGCATTCATTACATTTGCATCAATGAGGAATTTTCTTTACGGAAATCAATACAGTAACGGCGAATTTGTTTTCAGAAGCAAAGAATCGTATATATTGAATCTTATTATTTTTGCATACTTCATCGGACTTGATATTAAAAGCAAAAAAAAAAAAATGTTACATTTTCTAGGTCGGTCGTAATAATTAATTCCATGATCCTTCTAATATCTTCTCCGTAGAAAAAAAAAAAAAAAACGTAGAAAGAAATTCACGAATGCAAATTCATCAAAAACGGACAAACCTATTATAAACCTTGAAAGTGATACAATCTAAATTAATTCTTCGTTACAATACAAGACGATTAAATTTAATATAAGAATAGAGGTTTTTGACCTCACAAGCATATATAAATTAGGTTTAGTTAAAAACAGCTTAGGTGTGGAAATTGGTATTAATATGAAGTTATTACTAGACTGTATATTACATATCATTAGAATAATTAATATGCAACGTCTAAATTAGAATGAAGACGTCGTTATAAATATGTGGTAAAGAAATTAACTGTAAGCGAAGAAGATTATGTAGCTGCCATAAGATTTGCTGAAAGTCAACATATGACACTGAACATTATAGTAGTTAGTAGTGATAATATAAATGTTTTCTAAATTGACGTATAACAAACATCATCTATCAGTCTCTCCTTTCGTTATTAGTGAAATTTTAAACAATGAAATACTTCTATGAAATTGCCTGATTTGTTTGATCAAAAAACCTCCAAAGATAATGATAATTTTATGTATGAAGACATAAAAACATTTTTTTTTCTACGTTTTTCTTTGCCATTCATTTTCTGTTTTCATTCACTTTTTTCTACAATTCATTCATCGTTTCTTTTAATTTTCTTCCTCTACTTTTTTCTTATTTTCATTTTCCTATTTTCTCTCTTTACTTCTCAGTTATTTAATTCCAACTTTGCCTTTCTTCCATTTTTCAATCTACGCCATTTACGTTCTTATTTCTTTCCAAGTTCTTTTTCTTCCCGTTCGCCAGGAATAGCAACAATCTTCTCTATTTCCTGGGAATATCACATTGCATTTGAATTATTCTTCCTCAAACAACTCCCTTTAATTCAATTTTTTCTTTTCATCGATTTAGTTCACTGTAAAAATATTTTTCTATAAAACCATTTCAGAAAATTCTCTCCCAATTTCGATTTCACCCGTTCACTGTAAAATAGCTGCATTGGGACTAAAAGATATGTTTCAAAGAGACAGACAGAGAGAGAGAAAAACAGACCAAATAATCTGAATCGTACTAAAATAACCATTTCGAAGGAAAATAGTGATTTTCTTGCAAATCTAAAACATTCAGAAAAAATATTAAAATAACAGAAATTTTTAAAACAAGGATGTATTTTGAATGTAAATAATGTGAAAATGTTATATTTTTATTAAATATTTCTAAACTGAGATGAAAGTTGGAAATGAATTGGTAAAATATCAAAAAAGATTGATACGAGTCCGAAAGAGCAGGTTAAGGTTAAAATCAAATAGCTGCATTTGGGACTGAAGACAGCTGGATATGTTTTCAAAATAGCTGACAGAGAATAATGGCTGAAAAGAAAAGAGATTGTTAAACAGACAGACAGACACACTCTATTATTTATATTTTAAAGAGTCCAGGAAATAAATATGACTAAAGGGATAGACGAAGAAAAAAAATCGCATATATAGACGAATATAGACCAAAACATGCACTCATATGACATCGATAAATTACATTGCACACGGGAGTTTTTGAGGAGCTAAAATGGACCAGGTCTGCAACTGTTAGGATCAGCTATAGGCAAAAGGAAAAAATTTTTGGAAAAATATTATTATTTCTGAAAAAAATTATAGCAGCAATACATTTTTTTCAAAAAAAAAACTTGTCGCCATTTTCCATTTTGACTCAAAACTAACATTTTATTTTTCTGGCATTCAACAAGTTATTTTTGATAAAATTTTTAAAATAGAAAAATTATCGATGGCTAAAATAACAGAAATTTTAATTAGATTTTTAAGGATGTATTTCTGGAATGTAATGTATGTTTTGAAAATAACTAATGTGAAAATGTTATATTTTTATTAAATATTTTCTAAATTTCAGTAAATGATGAAGGTTGAAGTTTCCATAAATTAAATTTTTTTTTACTTGTGACCAAATAAAAAAATACGGCAGTTTTTGTAGAATTAAAGCAGAGTTGATTACACAGAAACTGACAAAAAGTATTCGTAAATTATTTCATTGTATTTTCCCCAATAATGAAAGAAAACCTGATAAAATTTCACTGATTGCAAAAATCGAACTCTTTATTATTCCGTGGACATAATGCATATTCTGCTCCATTTAATATTAGCCACGTTCTTTTCCAGATGCAAGTCTATTCATGTACATTTATAAATATATCGATATGTCTGACCTTCATCGATCACTGTCAATCATATATAATAAATGACTGCTCCCATTTGTTAACTTTTTGAATTTGGTGTCTAGAAACAGAGTCAAGATTGATCACGAAAGAAAGTTAGATAAAAGCCGACAATGCCTGCCAGGAACAGGTGGTCAGTAAAGTTTTGCAATTAGCAAATAAGCCTGTGTAATCTGTGTTATGTGGCTTTAAGCTTTTATGCCAGCTCGTGAAACTACTTGTATACTTCCTGTTTATTGAGCAAATCCAGCTGACAGATGTTGCTATAATGAAAAACTTTCTTTCCGGCTCGTAGGGATAACTGACGACAATTCGATGAAACAACTACTAGAAGAAAGTGCATTACACGCCAAATGGTGGAAGCTTTAAAATCCTATTAATATCGTCGAAAACATTCTTATTGCTCTTGCTCAATAATTTCATCCGTCATCTTCATAGATTTTCTGCACAGTGCAATAAAACAGAGATGTAACAATCAAAGATACTAATAAAAACACAGAACCAATCTTTCTGAATAAAAGCTCGTTTTTTTTTTTTCTGAAAACGGTCTGGATAAATCCAGAAATGATTTTAAAATAACAATTGCGATGCAAAGATGAAAATTTGGATGTTTTTCTTATTTTGGGGAACGCAGCAAAAGTATATACTTAATTATATGAATATATTTTTATGTGATAATTTGGCTTGACGAGCACGACTGGTCGATGTCGGTCATCCAGGTGCATTTTGAAAAATGAAAGATTACGACTTTGTATCAGGATTAGAAGGATTCATTTGGGGTTTGACTTGATGCAGTAATGAATTATTGACTTTGATATATGAGAAAAAATGATTGGAAAGAGTTAATAAACTGATAAGACAACTGAAAAGGATTAATATAAAATGAAGAAAATAAGATATCTATATTATTCAATAAAACAAGTTTGACATATATATATATATATATATATATATATATATATATATATATATATATATGAATTACGAATTACCTTTCAGGTGTACGCAATCTTTGGCAGATGTAACGCGAAATTTGAAACTTTTATTCACCCAGTCAAGACTAAGATGGAGAAAAAATTATATATATATATATATATATATATATATATATATATATATATATATATATATATATATATATATATATATATATATGGAGGGTGCGTTCACACCATTTATAAACCAACCTAATTCATCTAGAATGCAGAAAGCACCCATCCGACGAAGATCAAACAAAAGCGGAAAACACACAATTATATCCAACACTAAAACAGCAATATATTGCCAATGAGGCAAATATATATATATATATATATATATATATATATATGTGTGTGTGTGTGTGTGTGTCATCCACAGACAAACTGTTCCGCTGTATCACAGTTTATCAGTGTCTGTATACAACAGATTTTCTCAAACCAGGATCGAAAACTAACCTATTTGGCATCCGTCAGAGAGATTTTACACTGAGTTATCAGGTCCCGGCAGTGAGGAAGGGGAATTTTTAGGTATTTTAGAATAAACACGCCAGTGACTCAGAGTGCTCCTTTCATACATGAACTTCTGCATTATATATATATATATATATATATATATATATATATATATATATATATATATATTGTAAATATTTTAACAACAATCCCACTTTTAGAGATGTTTCATTAAAGACGACAGATAAGGTACTACGATTAAGCTTTTATTAATTTTTCTTGTCTCCGAACAATTGTTTTCTTTTCTGGACACAAAGTATGTAGAAACTGTCCAAATGTTCTGTAATTCTGCTAAACCTTTAACCATTATCAAGGGTTATTTTATTTTTACTGGATGTATGGGTTGTGTGTATATATCTAGAGTTCTAGTGATGTTTTATTTTCCGATCACAGTCATCATATTGTGGCCGTGTTCGTAGTAAATATTACTGAGTGTTCCGTTTTCTTTTTTTATTATTAGGTATTCTATTATTTTCAATCATTGTTTTAGATATGGATGAATTTATTATGCTTGTATTTTCTACTATTATGTTTCGGATGGTGGCTAGTATGTTTCTATGTATATGTTTAAATGTGTTCGAATGGATCTGTGTTCGGATAGGTTCAACATACTATTAATCTGCATCTCTGCTTTTTATCAATTTTATCATTTCTGTTTTGATCTATGACGAAGTTTTAATAAAGTGAAACATTTTAGATTAAGATCTGCTTTTGTTTTGAAATATGTTTTGTTAAATTCAAGGGAAAAGTATTTCATTGTTATTTTTCTTTAATCTTCGAGGCTGTTGAAGATATTAATCAAAATTTTTATAAGCTGCAAAAGGTTTCTTTTTTAAGATCTTTGTGTCAAGATCTCCCAGTCGCCTTGACATTATTACCTTGGCGTGTCGAATTGATTCAAGAACACTTTCTACCTTCGCAATCATTAGCAAGATTTAAATGTTGCCAGTACACCAGATAGACATTTTTAGGATCGCTATAGATATACGTCAGATATACGTGTATCGCATATATGTTCTAATGTAATGGACAGTTTCACAAAGCTTTTAACATCAGTAGCAAATAATTGTAACTTTTTATGTCTATTATTATTTTATCAATCTATAAAATATTTTAAACTTGCTTTGATATGATGTTTATGGAGTGAATTAAATTTTCTTTATTGCTAGTTGTTTCCTTTGGAAAATAAAAGCTTTGAGTATTTTGAATTTTTTTTTGCAGTGAGACATATAATATCTTTTCCGTATAATCTGCTAATTTCAATTTTATTTAATAGATGGATTTGGCTTATTTGTGATGGAATGATCGGCATATATATATATATATATATATATATATATATATATATATATATATATATATATTAGCATTTTTAAAAATAATGAATTAAGTTTTTATTCAACGTTAATTCTTATCACTCTGAACCGTCTATTTAGTGGCTACACGTTTTTGAGTAAATATTGTTTTCCGACAATGAAATCATCGCTTTCTCGTGTAAGAGATCAATATGTCCTCGAAAAGGGAACGTGATTATCGACAGGAATTGAACCTAGTCAACTTTTTCCTATCAGGGAACCCAATTTTAAGCGCCGTCTGCTTTACCATTAGGTTGTGGAAAGTCATCATAAAAAAATAAGTTATCCTAAAAGAAAACTTCCGCTAGGAACTCTTAAAGAATACATATGCAATTTATATTTTCGTCCCAGAAAACAACAAAAGAATTTTAAAACTTTTACTGAATATTTTTACATCTGAGAGTTATTACTATTAAAAATATATTTAGGTACACGTGATTGAGTAAACATTACCTAATTTAAAATAAAATTATAATGCCTACCATTTCACAGTTAAAATCTGGGACAGTCTGTTCAAATACGTGTACATAGCAAATGTAACATTATTAATAATAATAATAATAGTTTTTATGTATGATAATTTTGGACATTTCTACTTTGATTTTTTGTCGATGGACTGATATCAGATAAAAAAATATTACTTCACAAGAACCAACTCTACATTAGTGGATAATATGTGATTCAGGTAAAGTCTTTGAAAGTTTGATTTTTAATTTAATTATTAGCATCGTGTGTAAATTTTAATTCCAGCTCAGTGCTTAATTCGGTATTTATTTATTTCAGGTTTTGCGTATGCAAAATATTTTCAGTATTAATTTAGCAAGAACGAATATAAACTGAAATTTCCCGTTCGTATATCAATCGTCGGTTTCTCAGAGATCAGAGCATTTTCAATGTTTCTTTGTCAGAGGGAAATATATTCCCTCTGACAAAGAAACATTGAAAATGCTATGTAATTTTAATAGAACGGAATTTTCCATGTCCAAATTATGATCAATATAGTTCCGGGGACATACAATTTAATTTAGTGCGTTTCATGAAGTTTAATCCCTTTTAGGGTTCATAAATAAAAAAAGAAATGATAATTATTCCAGAAATTACCATTTTTGTATAGAGCAAAGGAAACGTTTATGATATCATTTTCCCTTTTGTTTTTACCAAATATCGCATAAATCTAACATTCAATGCGACTAATTTTCGCTTTTATAAGCAGATTTCCCCGAAAACTGACACATGGCCATTATATATTTAAAATCACATTTCCAAAATCATTTAATTTTTATGTGTTAGAGGAAGACCTGTAAACTGACACTCACGCTTGCACGCCCGTACACACACACAATCCACACACAGAAATATATATGCAGATAGATAGATAGATAGATAGATAGCTATTTTCAAATGTAAATCAAAAATGAAGTCTATATATATCGCTTATATATATATATATATATATATATATATATATATATATATATATATATATATATATATATATATAGTATAATATATTGTTTTGTACAATTTGACGTAATTGTCATATTTCAATGAAGGTTCTTCCATTTTCTTCGCCTCATCTTAAGGCCTTTTTTCGGTTTCTGTTTGTAATTGATTTTCCAGTTTTTCCCTTGACCCAATCAACCTCAATCCATACTGGCTTCTTAATCGATTGAATCCATTATTCACATCTGATGCCAATAGCTTTTCTTTCTTCCGACGTCGTTATTTTCAGGAATTTCAATTTTCCAGAAAATCCGATTTGAAAACTATAAGCAGTGCTGTTCAATACAAAATCATAGACCTACAATTATTTCCTATAGCCTTCTCCGTACATTATATTTCAATAGGAAAACTGGTTTAAGCATTTACAAAGCAGAAGAGTAACGGAATTGCATTCTTAAAGAAACACTTCTAAATAGACTCTATATTTGTATGTCAAGTCGCTTATTTTCTTTCGCACGTCGTCTTTTACACCTGGAATCTTTTGTGATTCTGTGAATTGAACTAAAATCCTGAACTTTGTGTCCATCTCAAAAATTAAATGTGTTTCGACCGTTTAGATATAAACATATAAAAGTTTCATGTAATTTATGCATTGGAATTTGTAGAATATTGCATTGTGTCTCGAATGTTTATTAATTTCAATCAAAAGGAAAAGAATGTAATTTAAATCCAAAATAGTTTCTTTTCAAGACAAAAACAACAAAAGATGTTTTTGAAAATATGGCTTTAGATCTAGAAAATACATTTTAATATTATTTTATTAGGTGTTAAATCTTCATTCTTGTAAAGGTTTATACCACTAAAAGAAAATGCTTGGAAAGAGCAACTATGGACCAGTAACTGGTATCTGACTTCAGGTTAACATAACGAAACTTTCGAATGGAGAGAGAATCTTCCTACATAGCTATTTGATATAACAACATATTCGTATCCTTATTTTTGCTTTTATAATTTTATATTGCACAAAAATATAGTTAGTAAATATCAATGTCGTGTAATCAACCATGACCGATTTATTAAACGATATTATTTATTAAGCGGTAGTATTTATGAAGCGATATTATTTATAAAGCGATATTATTGAAACATGTTTCTCTTTCTTTTATATTTGTTATTATTAAACAGAAAAAAATGTTTTTGGGGAGCTCAAGTTGCATAGAATGTTCATCTCACTATCCAAGCTTGGAATGTCGGCTAGCATCCACTTGGCAGATAAAAGAAAGGCTACGATATTGGATCAGATTTTTCAACTTTATTTATCGCATATATTTTCACTTAATTAGAAATCAGTGCTTGGTTTTTAAGGCAAAGAAATAATCGTTTCCGTATGTCGTAGAAACATTGACGTTAATTTTGGCAACATTTTCTTTATAGCATCGTCTTTAAAGTTAATTGAGTAAAAAGAAAAAAAATATACGGATGGGAGGTGAGCGCAATCGGAAAAGATGAACATATTTTCATTTATTGTGAATTCGAAAAGAAAAATGAAAAAAAAGCAAACGGCAAACACAGTGAATGATTTCTCGGCTCGACCCATTCCCCAAAATCTAACCAAGTGAAAACAAATAAATATTTTAGTTTCTCTTTTTTATGCCACAAAATGTTCCATACCTGCAAGGATATGTTTGAATATCTATCTCTGTTTCTCACTCTGTGTGTGTGTACATATATGTGTGTACACACACACACACATATACATATATATATATATATATATATATATATATATATATATATATATATATATATATATATATATATATATATATATATATATATATATATATATATATATATATGTATACAGTATGTATATACACACACACACACACACACACATATATATATATATATATATATATATATATATATATATATATACACATATATATATGCATGTAGATATGTCTATATTTCTGGATGAGCTATTCTAAGTATTTATATTATTTACATAGTTCGGACTGTTGTCCGTATCTCTGTTGGTATATTCACATCTTTTCAGCCATTATATGCTCCGGCCTTCTTCAGGTGATTGTAATTTCGACCAATCTACCCTGGGTGATATAATGGGTTCAGTTCAAAATTCCAATGGGAAGAGTGTAAATATATATCCATCCTAACGGATGAAATTCGCCACAAATGTTTTTCCTAATTTGTAATACTATTTTTTATAAATGAAGAGCCAACTAACCAATAGTTCTGGCTCTGCTATTGCTGAGCATATAAGAAATAGCAAGAAATGTGTGGTTAATTTTAGTGTGGATTGTTTTTTGATTTTATCTAGGTTCCACTCCACATTTCACCTCAAGGTTCTAGAGTATTTGTATATCAGATCCTGTGGACCGTCTCTTTGTAAACAGATGGAATGCTTACTGGGTTTGAATGTTATTGAACTCTAGTTTCTTGAATTTCATATTTTTTATTTTATATTATTATATTTATATTTATATTTTATTTTTTTTATTTTTTATTTTCATTCCATTCCATTCGTTAATTTAATTTACATGCTTTTATATTGTTATTCCCAGAAAAATAAACTTGATAAGTCCTGCAACGATACCGGTTATTTCTTTTTTTAGCTTTTTAAAAAAAAAAAATACCTTATAAATTTTGCCTTTTCCGAGCTATTATTAAATTCTGTACCACAAAAAAGTTATTTAAATATATGTATGTATGTATGTATGTATGTGTGTATTACGTTAGTGCATTTCATTCTTTTAAACCCGTCTCCATAATTTTAGTCTTAACTCAATGTTGAACGAACCGCGGGTATTGTAAAATTTCAAATCAATTTATCTGACTTGTATTTCGTGTGTAACCTTTTCTGCCGAACCTATTTTTTAAACTTCTCCGTTTCATTTCGCCATTTTATTTCATTATATCCTCTAAAAGTTTTCATCGCCTTTTCCGACACACATATTAGCCTGCGGAGTTTATTTTTCATCATTTTTCTTTTTCGATTACCCTTGCCTCTGTTTATGTCACGGTTGTCGCTTTGCCATTCCACTGAGATACACAAGTTCCTTTCGGTAGAAGCCCACTCACTTTGGTAAGAGACATTCGAAAATGTGATTTGTTAAACAGTTTCCAACTTGATTGAGTTCTTCAAAGAACAAAAGCTTCCTAATAGAATTCGGATGAAGTACAAAACCACAAATGTCAGTGAACATTTTCTCGCTTCCTCTCTCTCTCTCCCTTAAGCGCGTACGCGTCGTCTCTCTTTCGAAAGATGAAGAGAAATACATGCACGCATTCAGGGGCGTGTCGGGTAATAGGATAGATGTTGACCCACGTCACTATATCTTCTTTCTGCATATGTGAGTGCATACTAACATTTGTTTACTTTCTTGTATTGTATTCACTATGTATATGTATAAATTAAATACATTTATTAATGTTTATATACACACACATGTATCCGTGTATATGTATTTTGTATTCGTGTTCAGGCTTATAGTCTGAAACATCTGTACATATAAGTATATGTAAATGACAACAAAACACACCAAACTGCAAGCACACACACACACAAACACGCATGTGCGTGCGTGCGCACACACACATACGCACAAACACATACACACACACTACACCCATAGCATTATTATACATTTGTCGCTGGCATAGTTTCCGTAATCTTCAATGATGTCGTGTCCATGTGCCGGTTTATCCTAACATGACAAAAATAAGTCACACACCTCCATCTGCTAACCTTTATTTATCTATTTAGCGTAGATCTAACATTTAATTGGTTGATCAAGAATGTTTTTAATTTTGACCTTATGTTTCCCATTTATCTTTCGGGAAAGAGGTAACATTTTGAAACATGAAAACTATTGCGTAACGATTTTCAATTTTTTTTATTATAATCTTTTATAATAAAAATATAGTATATATATATATATATATATATATATATATATATATATGTGTGTGTGTGTGTGTGTGTGTGTGTGTGTGTGTGTATCTATGTATGTATGCATGTATGTTTGTGATTGTCTAAACGATATGGACATAGGATTGAACAATGGATGTTTAATTTTCACGCCTGATATTTGTTTAAATTGTCACAATGCAAGATTAATGTACCTCCTGCTTATTTCCATAATGTCTCTTTCTCTCTTTCCCCATATATATCCAAGTTAATAACGCTCACTCTGGCACATATGTATTTTTCCTATGTCCACACAGCTTTATATTTCTACTATTTCTCTGAGAGAGCACGTAATCTGTCGTAAACAACAGTTGGATCAAGGTTCGTATGCTCAATCCCTTGCTCACAATGACTAATTCGTGCTTAGCATAACCACATCATCTCGACGAATACTGAATAATTCCCTTCACAATAGTTGGGTCAAACTGTCGTATGGTTTTTCCGCACTTTCGAAAAGGTGTCGCACGTCGGGATCTACCCTCCCACCTCTACACACACACATACCGACAATGATTATGAATTCGAATTCATATCCCGGTCTCATACACAGGCTGATTGAAAAGTAACTCTCTATTTTATATATGATGGACTTTCCCCTCTGACTATAATCTTTCAAGACGGAACAGACCATCATACATAAAATAGGGAGTTACTTTTCAGTCATCCTGTATATATGAGATAAAGATACCCAGGATGGAGACTTGGGAAACACCAGCGTTCGTGTGAAAGCAACTGGTTGAGAACCCGTTTAGGACGATCTTTTATTTCACGGTTTGACAGGAATGATTTAAGTCAAATAATTGCCCTGTAATGCTGCATCTCTTAAGCTTACGAAGGAGGCCGGGCGAGCCAGGCCCTATCAAACACTTTAGAGATAACTAAAACTGCGGCTCGAGCTTCTCCGTTATATTCAAGTGCTTAGTATATAAATTCAGATGAGCTCGTCAGCGGTGGACCGGGCAAAGCGGAAACCATATTGCTAGTCTGAGAGCAGATCATGGAATGTAAGGTGCTTGACCAATTCGGCGTTGATTAAAACCTCGAAGACTTTGCCGAAGAGTGGCAGGAGACTTGTAAGACGGTAGTTAGATGGGTCAGAAGGCTTAACGGAGTTCTTAAAGACAGGGACAACAGAAGAGGAATTCCAAGAGACAGGAAAGAAAGATTCAGTGAGGCAATATTTATAGAGTTTGGAGAGTTTGCTCCAGTTTAGGAGCACATTTCTTTAGGACAATGGTTGGTATCCTGTCCCCGCCACTAGCCTTATAGGAGTCTAATTTGGAGACGATGTCCAAAACCATCGATGGCGTTATGTGTATGTCACTCAACAGAGCTACAGTTCTAAGGGGAAAATCAGGTGTGGGTACTCCGGAAGAGTGGAGCGTTGAATTCGATGTGAATTTCGGAACAAAGCTTTGAGCCTTATCAGCTGAGGAATTCAGTACCTCAAATTGATTGAAGAGAGGAGGTGTTGAAGATTTGCTGTTGTTCAGCACGCTCTTGCAGAGTAGCCAATAATCTCTAGAAACAAACTCACGAGTGCAACACGTTGTTTCATTTTTCCAGCAAATAGTAGCTTTGCTTCATTGAGGACACGCTTGCACTCATTACAAGCAGAGACAAAGAGACGTCTTTTGCATTCAGGCATGTCACTTCGGTACAGATGGAAGAAGTGCTTCCTATCGGCAACAGCCGCTGAGCAAGCGGCTGTGAACCGAGGAGATGAACGCGATTTAACTTTATATTTTCTTGCGTGAATGAAAGATTTAATTCCAGCTTTAATTCAGGAGGAGACCTCAAAACGCACATTTTTGAACGGGGAGATTACAAACCACATTCCAGTGGATACCGCGAAGAAAATAACGGAACGAGTACCAGCATGCACGTTGATAACAGAAAGATATTCTGTTAGTAAGAGGTTCTTTGCTGGGTGAGGTGTAGACCGAGATGCTGACAGACACTACAGGATGATCATACTTGCCAAGAGGGCAGAACTGCGAGACACAACAGAGATCGAGAAGGGAAGCCTTACCGTCAGGGTTACTAGGGAAACGCGTAGGAAAGTCAACTATTTGTGTGAAGGATTGTGTAATTGATCCTTTCACTGTCGAAACGACTAAATGTAAACATCTACGCCAAAAGCTTCTCATCTCACACCTCCGGTCAGTGGAAATCCCTTCCTATCATTTGCTTCCCTGATAGCTATAATCTTCAAATATTCAAATGTAATGTCAATCGACACCTTATCATGCCTTGACCATGACTCTTGTTCTTCTCTTTATCCTTTTCCGAAACACTTCTCTTTACCCGTACTCACACTCTCTGTAACTCCTTGCGTGATAGTGACACACCAGTCTTGCTTGGGGCAAATTGTTTATAAAAAAATGTCAATATACAATATTGGGGAAACAGTGCATAACAAAATACTTTCGTACTTTAGGACTTCATCGGACTAATTTTGTTACATTTTTAAAAAAAGAAGAAAATGAAAATTCTCAGTATCCCTCGTTCGTGCGCATGTGTGGTCGCACCAAAGTAAATTGCACAATTTAGTCCGATGAAATTCTAAAGGACGAAACACATGACACGAAGGCATTTTCCACTTTGTCATATATATATATATATATATATATATATATATATATATATATATATATATATAAATATTATTGCTTAAAAGGATTATAATTTAATATAAAGTTACAATTATAACTTATTTCACTTTTTATATATATATTATGATTATTATATTTATCTGAAATTATTTTTTAATATTATTTTTTCAGTCAGTTTCCGGGTTTTCTGTATTTCTGTTTTGTATAACTAACCAGGAAACCATTTTCCTTATTTTAACTTTTTGTTTACCTAAATATTTATCAACTTTGCACTTTCTTTTCTCGTTTATTTTTTATTAATTGATAGTTTAGGAGTTAGTTCTGTGAAGAAGGCAATATAAATTATTTCATTGTATGTTATAAATAACGACTTCAAATCTAGGCATAAATCCCGATTTGTATTTTCTTTTTTTCTTTCTGCCATCCTTTTTCAAATTTAACAAACGATATTTGTGTTTGTTTATTTAAGCAAGATAATTTTGTAATTTATCTTCATTTCTACTGGGGTTTTTGCCTAACGATTTAGATATTAAAAAAAAAAAAACTGTTAACATTTTGTGAACTTTTGAAACACGTCATTTATATAATGATTATATAGTTAGGTAAATTATATAAAGATTATATAGACAAATTATATAAATTCCAATCGTTTTCATAGTCGGAAGCGATACAGGGGACAAGCTTCCACTCTCTATAAAATGATTGTAATGCTTCGTAAATAGTCTTTGAATACTTAGTTTAGCTCCAAACTGGAAAATGGGAGGCTAGCAACTGGCACCTCATAACCAGCTGCTTTGGGTAGATCGAGGTTAAGAGCCCAGGATGGCAGTCCATGTAGGTTAGTGATTCCTAAACGATGCTGAGTGCCTCGTAGGTACGAAGGAAGAGGATGTCAATTGATGCGGAATGATTGAAAGAAAAGATTTAGAAACACTTTCCAAAATCCATATACCAAAAATAAATATGATTTCAAAATTTAAATTATTATTATTGCTTATTTTTAATTGCAGGCACGAGTCCCAGCATCATACTGATATTTTTGCATTATATCAATTATTAAGAATGTAGTAACTAAGATCCACAAATTCGAGGAGAGATTTATAAAGTTCTGATTTCGAATTCGTGGTTATCTCCCTTTAACAATCAATCTGTTCCATATTTATAATTGTACTTTTTTATCACATAAAATTTGGTGAAACGCGGGAAAATATTCACTCCGAAAATGCGGCCCAGAGAAAAAAAAAATTGCGAATCAGTGCTCTAGGAGAAGGAAATCTCTGATTCTAAGCCTCCGTTGTGATGCAAACACGGAAAAGTCTATAGAATTAAATCCAAGCAGAAAACTCAGAGACATTTCCAAGACGTTTACAGGTTGAAAATGGAAGCCTAATCTGAAAGGCGCTAAATAGAAGAGATATTTTTCTTCAGATTAAACCCAGCTGGAAATTCATTCTTTATATTCTTTACCTGTTACTTTGTTTACAATCTTAGAATGAAACAATTGCACCTTAAATAATAAAAAAATATAGGTTTTTTGAGATTAAGATTTTTGAATGTGTGTGTGTGTGTGTGTGTGTGTGTGTGTGTGTGTGTGTGCTAGCGTAAATTATGAAATTACCTCAGCGCAATTCTTGCACCTACATATTTCTTTGTATATAAAAATTTCTACTTCTAAGGATTACTGATTTTTGTTGTTTGTACATGCCGATAAATAATCATTGTAGACGGAGAGAGAATAGTATATTCCTATCAACAGTCGGTGTTAGAGTCACGGTAACAACCAAAGATTTCAAGTGTTGATTTTCAGAACACGTAAAGCAGAATGCTACTGACTCTTCCTCTACTTGGAAGTTGAACGTAACATAATATCCACTGCTGTTTTTATGGTGCGGGACTAAGCGTATATTCATAAATAGTTATAAGCCCACGCGACAATCTCTCCAGACGTCAGTATTCAAACTATATAGTTTCGATTGAAGCTATATTTAAATGCACGCAAATATTTAACTACATTTACATGGATTGTCGCGTGCACGCTATAAGAGGCTGAGAATATAAAGTCTTCTGTGTAACCGTGTGTATGTTAATCAATGAATATCTGAAACTGTTTATATCACTGATCATCCCTGTTTATGTGTGTTTGTGGGTAACCGTGTGTATATTAGTATGTGTGTGTGTGTAATGCTATGTGTTTGAGTATGTGAATGCACTATTAGCTATGTATATAATTATGCTTGTGTGATTGTACAGATATATGTGAATATTTGGGTTAACATCTCTTTGTATATGTGTCATTAAATATGTGTTTTTCCACTTATATCCTTAAAACATTTAATGAAGAAGAAATAATAATAATAATAATAATAATAATAATAATAATAATAATAATAATGTCCATATGTATCTCGATGTTAGTGTGGAAAATAATATGTCAATGCATAAATAACCTTGTGTAAGATAGTGAATATATTTTGGTGTTTGTGCATATTTGAACTACTGTGTTTATATTAGTGTCTACACAGCGTTATGCGTAAGTGAATATAGAAATAGTTGAGAGTGTGTAAATATCGGTGAGTATTTGGACATCGATAAAGATTCTGGAAAAATATTCGGTTCCTTGTACAGCTCCAATATCTAACTCTTCTTGGCATGCTATATCTTTAAAAGAGCGAGACCAGACCAAAAACTGAGCCTTGCTGCCATATCTGGGATAGAGCTGCAATGTCCTCAATTGCCAGCTTTGATATGGTTCAAAAGCGTTTATGTGGCCCTGTGTCAACCTAGAAATCCTTCCCCACCGACGAAACGTTGCAAGCCTCTCGCGACTTTATCGCTATTTCCATGGGAAATGTTTGTGTTCAGTTCCACACACCTTTGCGTGTTTCTCTTTGGTTGCATTCGTCTTCATCGCATCTGTGTTTGCCTTTTACTTTATCTATACGTTGTAACAACGGTGAGTTTATGTGTGTGCATATATACATATCTGTGTATGCGTATTTCTACATCTGTGTGGGCGTTCATCTGTATGCAACTATTGCTTGCAGAGCCTATTGTGTATTTATAATTCTCTTTGTTTATGTAGTTTACATCTGTGTACGGGTGGTTATATCTTTGTTCCTCTGTGTGTGCGTATGTGTTTGGATTTTGTAGTATCCATATTTTCATAAGTGATTAATTAATATCGGAACAATTGTCTCTATTTCTCCTTAAATGACTCTTTATAGCCTTGCCTCTTGCACGTCTGTCTAATAAAATCATGTTTCTATTGGGCAGGCACTCGCCTTTGTGTCTGTTAATTATTTGAAAGCTGAATTATGCGTTGCTGTTAATTTCAATTCTCTTATGTGTTTCCATAATCATACTTCTGAAATTTGAGTAACAAGCATTGTGTTGTTATGTAATTTTTTCTGCTTGGAATGCATTTAGAGCCAAAATGCATCGACAAACTTTATATATTCTGAGTTACATGAAATAGTTTATTTTCATTAATTATTTTGTTCAGGCAGTTGTCCTCATCTTTGTTGCCATATTCACGACGTTTCGGCGGTTGTACGCTCCGGATTTCAGGTGATTGGAATTTCTAACGGAAATCTTTGTCGTTCACTGGAGAAGATTGTTCTAGTTCAACGTTTCATAGCCTCTTCCGGATGTCTCAGTTATCTAAACTCTCCAAGTTTTTGTTCACAACTGCTGTAGCCAGGTGTTGAACCCACAACACTAATGCTTTTACCCACAGGTCCATGTGTTGTAAATACTGCTTTTTCTAGCACACCGTAATAATGGTTCCCATATTGTATTCATTTCTATGGTTGGCCGAGATTTCTGTGGTGTAGCTGTGGCACCATGCATCCAGGCAGAGAAAGAAAGGCAGAAAGGGAAACGAAAGAAAAGAAGAAAGCAAGGTCCGAATCATAGGTGATAAGCGAACACACACACACGGCTAAGAGGCAAAAAAAGGGGGTTATTTTGATAAGTGGCAAATGGCGAAAGAGTGTCATTACAATGACAATGAGATTTGAGTGGGTAGGGAAGTGTTATCTAAGGATATGAAAACAAACTATTGGTACGGGAAGGCATCGGCCAAGGGAAAAATTGAAGTGAAAATGTTATTTCGATAAAGGACGAAAAGAAACAGGCCACTAAAAAAGACTTTGGACAGATATGAAAATTAAAGGCCACCTACGAGTAATCGTTGACCGATTTTCCTACTTGGCCTGCGCGAATGGAATTGTGTTATCAAGAAATGTTCGCCAAAGAAAGTCCACTTGAAAACGTTAATTTTGATAATTGACAAAACACAGGTGTAGCTACAGAGCCTTAGTTAGATATGGAAAATTAAAATCCCACACAAGCAGTCTCACTAACTAAATTCTTTTCAACAAAACAACGTTGCCCTGCGATAATAAAATTTTGTTATCAGACACATGAACCGAAGGAAAATGAATAGAAACAGAGATGTTTTTCTTTCTTCCTTGGAGACGTCAGACTGACTGAAAACTTTGGGAAAATTCTTTTCTGAGGCCATGTCGGAAAACCAACCATCTGATGAATTAGCGATAAACTACTTGACAAACGCCACGTGTTGAACAAAGAGTTGTCATATTATCCGTTCATGATAACGGCGATTTGAAAGGAAGAAAAAGGAAAGAGAAGAGATAATTCATTTTTTAGTTAAGCAAGGTATTTTTTTTCCGAAACAAAGCCGCGGATTGTTCACGTCCGACTAAGACGTCATTGGTCAAGTGGTGATCATGTGACGCACGAAGGAGGAGGAAAGATACCCGACCAAGACCTCATTGGCCGAGAGTGATCACGTGACGCACGAAGAAGGCTGTCGACGCCCCATCCAGAGTATAAGTATGAAAAGCTGCTACGAAGAAGTGGGGAGGGCAGTTCACGCCCCTCAGAAGCATGGTGAGAAAGTGGGAGTGAAAAAAAGTTACCAAAAATGGAAAAGAGTGGAAAATCCCTAACCAGAAATAAAAGGGGTGGATATTTATTTAGAATTATCGAGGAACTCCCCGACGCCAACAGACCCAACCCGGTTTTTGTCGGCGTCAATAAAAGCCAGGCCCCAACAGGCAGAAATCAGTTCGGGCCCTGGCGGCAGAGATGATAGACCAAGATAGCTGACCAAGATTCACGCAAAATTTCGGATTCCTCTTCAACCAAGAACAATTATTTTGAAGAGCGACTTAGAACCAGACCACCGAAATAAGTTTTTCGACTTTCGTCCAAAGACACATCGAAACACCAATTTCTTAGAGAGCAAACAACTTGAAGCGTTAAAACTTGTCTAGCGAAAACGACGTGTCACACTCCACAGAATGGGTCGGGAGATAGATGCAGTCCTATGTATCGAACAACTAGACATAAAGTTTGTTACCTTTTTCTTTGATACTTTGAACTTTTTGAGTTTTCATTTTATTTTCTTTTATGCATATTTGTGTTATCACCCCCGTTGAACTCAATTTGCATTACGGCCCCAACCACTGTTTGATCTCGTCTGTCTAAGATCAATTCACAACGTGGGTAGGCAGACTGGAGATCA
Organism: Acanthosepion pharaonis; assembly: GCA_903632075.3. Lineage (NCBI taxonomy): Eukaryota > Metazoa > Mollusca > Cephalopoda > Sepiida > Sepiidae > Acanthosepion > Acanthosepion pharaonis. The sequence goes on from CAHIKZ030002666.1 coordinate 1,968,766, forward strand.
GTGCAGTTACCTTGGTAATCAGGCGTTGGAAGCGAGTTGGGAACGGAGAGGCTGATATCAAATCTAACCAGATTCCCACCCGAATCACCAAAAGGTTAGAACGTCACATTTGGGTGCCGCGACCGATACCAAGCCAGTTGGTCGTCACAGGACGAGACAACACGACTGACGCGACAGGCGGACGTCACGTTTGGAGCAGCGACACCCGGACGGAGCAGCGAGGGAGCGAACAGCTGGCGCCGCGGCGAAGACGTCACTGGTGGTGCTGTTTAGGAACGTCACAACTGGTGTCGTGACCGGGATAGGACCCTGGAACGGCCACGTCACAACTGGCGCCGTGGTAGATCAGGATAGAACGCCACAGTTGGCGCTGCGACCGGGGGACAACGTCACATCTGGTGCCGTGACCATGGGATCGGAGCCTGGAGCGGCCACGTCACATAGCATATGTGCTGATGCCTTAAGTTTTCGTTTTCTCCAATAATGTTCTATTTCTATATTTCAACCTCATCCCACATGTGACGGCTATTTCCTGATTTCTCGATTTCTCCTCGTGTTAAGGCTTTAAAAACTGCAATCTGATATCTTCCAGAGGCTCGGGACCTTCTTCAACAGAATTACCAACAAAGAAAAAGACCGAGAGAGCATCCAGCATTACCAGGATAAATCCCTCAGACACGGATTAGATGTAGTCCAGACCCGCCACGTACAAAAATTAAACAGATCGAAAGATCAGAAGGTGACGCACAAGGACCATAGTAATAAACATCAGTCAACACGAGCTGAGTGCTTCCGAGGAGTCAGTACTAAACAAGGGTCTCAACTTCTCCTCAACCACCAGTCACCTTCATATGTTCGAAACTCCACGCACTTCGTAGAAATAATCAAATATGCCGCGATAGCCGCTATACTACATTTACATGTTATTAGGTAGATTTATCTTCTATTAGAATTCAAGTTAAAATTTTCCAATCGTGATTATATCCTAAAATATCACAAATTTCATATTTTCTTTGAAGATTTTTTACTGTTTATAGCTGCAGACAATCGAAGAAATCTTTAGTCGAAAGGGGACAAAATAGTAAGTATGAATTTTGTATAAATATTTTAATTTTTTACAGTTACACACGGTTTCGCGCCTACCATAGTAAAGGCTCGTATTGTAGTCCATAGAATCACTCCTAATGCACTAGAAATTTCTCTGCAGTGGGCGCTCAGCTATGGTGAATTTATGCCAGACTACATTCAAATATGAAATTCGAAAAGTTCTGCCTGGACTTCTGATTATTTGCACTATTTATATTCTGACTAATATCCGCATCATTGTTGTTATTATCACGTTTCGATCTTTGAAATTTTCGGCCTTCATCAGGTGCATGTCGATCTTGTTAACCTACGGGAAATACAGCACTGAATTTATTTAATCTCCAGGACAATAGCCTAGTTTATTAAAGCGTTGGTTTGCGGATTAGGTCGCATATAATTGTGAGTTCAATCCACAAACCGAACGGTGTGTACTTTAACACTGTGGAGACATGGCCAGCACTAACTGAGCAGGACTAAGAAATCGACAAAATATTCTTAGACATGGGCAGTGGATTAAATAAATTGTTCAATTCGGAATTACAGAGTGATTACACGGATCTATCGACATACACCTGATGAAAGCTTGAGGGCACAACGGCCGAAACTTGATAATAACGACAAATCTCAAATTAGAAAGAACTCTTTATATTTAACAATCTCTCTTTATATATATGTTATTAAGTAAATAAATCATCTATAGATTCACGTTAGTTCCGGTGATATATTTTTTCTCGTGTCGTGCAAATCATCTGTCAAACTCTCCTTACAGACGAGATATCTTGTGCCTTACTGTAGAGTATTGGCGAGACAATGAAAGAAATTTGAACTATACTTGATGACCCATACATTTATCACTGTGCCGGACTAATATCGATCGAGGGTTAGACATTCCTGCAAAGTCGAAATATTTTTACCATTTTTTCATAATACTTTTGTTTCTGTTTCATAATACTTTTTTAAGGTTTAACAAGGTTTATGCATATTTTTTAAAAGTACTTATACATTTTAAAGTGTGTGACTTGATGCAATTTAATTTTTTTTTCATAATACCATGTGTTTTTATGCCTTTGTATCTGTATATTGCGTGTGATTTTCAGAAATGTGCAGATCTTGGAAGCATGATTTTAATTTCTTTTAATATATAGCTGTGATTATTTACGCGTGTATAAATGGGCAATTATATTTGCATATGTCTACCTTTGTGGTTAAATGGGATGTCTCCGTATTACTTCTATACATGAGCGAATTCGCTTTTTAAAGTTGTTTTCTACGCGACTTGCCTCGCGTTAGTGTGTGTGTGCGATGACCTGTGATTCTTGTAGTTTTGCATTTTATTCTGAGTGGCTTTACAAAGAAGCATGAAACGAAGAAGGAAAGTTGCCTATATTTCTTTTTTCTATTAAATATCTTAAACAAACTGAATCAGCGTCTATGTTTTCATTTTGTAGTTAACAGTCACTTAATATGACTTCGTATTTTTGTCTCACAAGGTCTTATATCAAATATTTTTCACTGATTAACAATATTTTGTGTTACGTTAAGTGTTCTTTTTTATATTCCTGTACAGGGGATATTTTGATTGAAGTCAAAAATACGGAAAAATCAACCTATTACAGTGAAACAAGATGTAAATAAAATAAGAAAGACGACCTCAGTTAGAAAAATCATTTACAGTCTATGATTGCTTCATCGTTCCAAACCTTTCTGATAATATGTAATCATCTGCTAAATTATAGAAATCACATTGACATCAACAAATGAAGGTGAGGGTAGGTCAAAATCGGCCTTAGTTTCTTTTTGCACCTTCACATCGATAATATGCTTATATAGACATTCCTATTCTATCGCAGGAACATTCTCAAAGCCATAATGATTGGACGGCTTAAATCTACGTCTGTAATGTATTTATGAGATTCTATTATTTCTTCTGAGACAGTCAAGCGCAAAATATTTCAGTTAGGTTTTAGCAAATGCATAAAATTCCTGATAAGATAAAGAAATGATGATTTACGTAGATGAAAGAAAATTTTCGGTTTATCGGGTCGTTTGGTGGAAAGCAGAAGAAATCTGTTCCTAGATTTATTCTCTTTCTTTTATATTTCCTGGGACGATTCCTGAATTATTTTTGCAAATATACTAAACTGAAATACTGAAACTTATATTTTAATATTGGGCTGATTTATCAAATTTTAGAACTTGTGGATACACGATTGAGCAAGCACACACGCGCACACATATACACACAGACACAATAATAGTTAAATTATTTTAACAATCATTATTTTGTAGAAAAATTTAGTAAAAACATGTTTCTTTTTACATCTGTTACCCCCTCCAACCCAAACTTATTTACTTTTATGAAATTTCGAGAAATTCAATTTTGTACGTTTAATGTTTATATTAGAGATACGCAGATCACATTTAAATCATCATTTGTTTTGTAAAACACGATACCCAAATCCTGTTTTACAAAAATTGATTTAAATTCTGTTACCGAAAATTTCCTCTGAAACGTAAAATAAAAATTCAATAATAGCAAGTCATTATTTCATAAAATATATTTTAATTGCTTTTATGAATATGTATTATGGAGACTAATGTCTTAAGAAAAAAAAATAAAAGAATGTTTTAATTTTTAAAAAAATAATTAGAATAAAAAAAAAAAAAACTTTTAAAATGCTGTATTAATTTTACAGGTTAGGTGATATTATTATCAAGTAAAAACTATATATACTAATCATAAATTGAAAAAGGTTAATACTTTTCAGCGGAAACCAGTATTTAAAAAATAATTTTGAATTTTACCGTGTGTGTGCCTCTGTATATAAACGTGCTTACCATGAAACTGTGGAGTTCTGGTCAATTATATTTAAGTAATGAATTGTATCTATGGGTTCTCGTTTATTTTGAATAAACTTTTCAAACTTTTTTGGCATTGACTTGATTAGGTTCTGGCAAATCTCATCTCCTAGCATTGAATTCCATTCAGATATGAAATTCACAATCAAATACGCTTTGTTGCTCAACTGCTTTCTCGAGAGCCTGTAATTTATAATGCTCCATAAGTTTTCTATGGGGTTGAGGTCAGGACATTGGGACGGTCATAACACTCATCTGATTCTCATCAAAGTATTCCTTCATCAATTTGATTTGTGACAGGGAGCATTATCTTGCATAACAATGGGCTTCGTGGGGTCGATTTGCAAACTTTCAGCAGAAGGGAGCAGACAAGACTCTAAAATTCTCTTGTACTGCTCGCTCCTGAGGGTCTTTTCAATAGGTTTTAAGAAACCAGTTCCATGAAAAGAAAAATATCCCTAGAACATTATACTGAACGGATGCGTGACAGTACTTACTGCTAAATTCAAAGAGCTTTCAAAACTTCTTCGGATTTTAGATCGCTTATCCTTTGAATTTAGCTCAACTTTCGTTTCATCGGAGAAGAGAACATTTAGTAAAAAAGATCAGGTGTGTCACTTTTATCGAACAGCACTATATATATATATATATATATATATATATGTGTGTGTGTGTGTGTGTGTGTGTGTGTGTGTGTGTGGTTTTGTGTGTGTAAAATCGTTTAACAGTTGTTGTTCAGAGTTAAATCAGGTCAGGAAACGGTTATATTAATAAGTGCTTGATACATAATTTAAAAATCGAAAGTGCAGAGCTATTAAATGGTAAAAAATAGGATGATTCCAGGGTTTTGATCATTGTGGTTTCGTCAGGCGGTAGAGGCTAATTAATTTCCTAACGCTTTATTTGTTTATTTATGTACAACAGGAAGGGCAACAGGAAGGGCAACAGGAAGGGTAAAAGTCGGTAATTTGGACAGTGAAAAAAAATATGCGTATTTTCATTCGGGTTCGTACAAACCCAAAATATAAATTTTAGTGTGTTTATAAACCAAGTCAACCTCAGACTTCTCATTTGGTAGTTGTTTCTGGTCTAGATACGTTATTATTGCTTTTAAATATGCTACTGTTTAATTTTGGGCTTTTATTCTTATTTTTCGTTAATTCCCACACATGGTTGGCCATTCTGGTACACTTTTCTATGGCTTTCTAGTCTGAACGAAGACTTGTGTTCTATTGTTTACTATCATTTTTACCATGCTGCTAATGCAACTATAGCTTACTTTCAGATTACTTCTGTTGAAATATTTATTCAATTCAAGTGAATTAGTGAAATGTTTATCACTAAATTAAAAAAAAAAAAACAAACATTTTCGCCGCGTTTTTTTTAATGTTAAGATTGTAGGGCGGATTAAACAATAAAACTCTGCTTGTTCTTTTCTCGTTATTTTTGTTGTTGACATTCTTATGATTCTTATCACAGTCCCTCCTCTTAAATGTTTAGCGGCCAGTGTGTTTTCTCTTACTTTCTCTTGGCATACTGTAGCAACAACATTGACGATATCCTCATTTGAGGAGTTTGCTGATAAACAGTTCTGTATAGATTTATAAATGTGTTTTAATTGGCTTGTTGGGTGATTTAGTGCTAACGTAACTTATGGAACTTACTTTCTTAAAATAGGGCCTATACAAACTCTGTTCTTAGATTAAAAGTACTATCCAGAATGCCCATTTCCGTTATGTTACTTTTTATAGATACCTGCAAATTATGGCTTTTGAAGAACTAATATAGTCCTTTCCTCATAATATCCTTCTGCCTTGGGTAAGTATTTTGTAGTACCAGAATTCCATTGTGTCTATGCAATCCCATATTGTAAATATCTCAGTTGCCATAATAGTTCAACTCCCAACAAATCGCAGGCATCTACAGTCATATGCCACCATGGCAATGTCAAATTTAGAATCCAGACAATTTGTTTATTATTTCCCTTCATGTAACAACACCGGTTTCTGAGAATGGGTGATGATTTCAATATCTGTTTTTTATATTAAAAAAGCCCCCCAAAAACAACTCGCTTGAGTAATCTTTCTGTGATGGACACTTCAGAGTGGATAATATCAAAGTAGATTAAGGAACGTTGTTCTTTATATTTTATATCTTTAAAACATGGTTTCTTTCCAGTTGCACCAGGGATTAACACCCAGAGTTTCACATGTGCATCAAGTTACTCTTTTCGATTCTTGTTATTCTTTGTAGGGCCCAGTAATCGAAATTTGGGATTATAAGTAAATTTATATAAGAGTCTTAGCTTAATTTGTTTTGTAATTTTAGCTTATTTTAAGGGAATGGATCGAGGGCTTGAGCGTGCTGGCCATGTTTATATTTTTGATCACGCTAGAAAACATACTTTCTCCCAGAAACTGACACTAAGGTCTGATCAACCTAGGTGCGTTATAAACCAGAGTTGGGAGTCTGTGGATGTTGACCAAACACAAATGTGTCTGAGTGAGCGTCTGCAATAAGGATTGGCTAGCCGCCCTAGTAGACGGGTATCCTCGAATACCGGTGGCTTGCTATTTTATACATAATATATATATATATATATATATATATATATATATATATATATATATATATATATATATATATATATATGCATGTTTCGTTAAAAACGACAGAAAAGGTACTACAGTTGAGCTTTTTATTTAATTTTTCTTGTGTTCTGACAAGAGCTTTCTTTTCTGGACAAAGAGTGTGTAAGAACTGTCCGAATGTTCTGTTTTTCCGAGCGCTTTCGGCTATACTTTTAGCCATTATCAAGGATGGTTCAATGATGGATATTCATTATCAAGTAGAGTGTGTGTTCTATGTATGTTCAGAGTGTGGTAGTGATGTTTTAGTTTCTGAATACAGTTAGCACATTGTGGCTTTGTTCATAATTGATATTGTTAAGAGTTGGCTTTTTCTTTTTATTATTAGAGCTTCCATTATTTTTAGTCTTTTTTTGCAAGTGGATGCAGTTAATATATTAGTGTTTTCTACTAGTATGTTCCTAATAGTGTCGGGTAAATCTGAGTGTGTGTTTAAATGTGTTCTGATGGAACTGTGATCAGATAGGTGTAATGTAAGACGTCTGGATAAACATGTGGTTGTGTAGCCGATGTAATTATTTATGAGTCCGGTTTGGTGAGGAACGCAGTTCCTTAAAGGGCATTGAACTCATAGATAATGTTCGCTCTTTGTAATTTTGACTTCGTTGGTGTGTTGTTATTTTGAGGATAGGTTGGCCGTCTTAAATTTTTTATAATAGATAATAAGTTTGATTTTTTTATCCGGGTCAATAGGAGTAGTATATTTCTTTATAATATGTCTTAGAGCAGATTCATCTTGCTTGTAATTAATATGCATTTGGTTTTTGTAATAAATGTGTATGTGATTTTTAGTTGTGTGTTCGCTATCATTATTACTTGCTTTGGGGAGGAATATTCTAATTTGTTGGTCTATAAGGTAGTTAGGGAAACCGTTGTTAATTAGTGTTTGTTTAACGTTGTTAAGTTCTTTGAAAAGAGTAGTCGAGAGGATGAGTTCTGGTGGGCTCTATTTAGAAAGTTTTTTATTACAGCTATTTTGTACCTAAGTGGACATTCGCTTTTGAAATTAAGGTGGCACGAGTTTTTGCTGGTGGGTTTTTTGTATAATGATGTAATGAAAGTGTTATTGTTATGTTCAACGAGGATATCTAAGAATGGTAGTTTGTTTTTTGGCTAAGTTCATATGTAAAATTAAGGACGGAGTTTTTTCTCAAATGTGGTCTTAAGTGTCTCTATTTCTTTAATGTTATCAGCTAAAATGAATATATCATCTACGTAGCGAACATAGATTTTCGGTTTGTGGACCTGTTTAAATATGGTATTTTCTACGTAGGACATATAATAGTTAGAGAAGCATGGACCCAATGGATTTCCCATACTAACACCATTAGTTTGGGTATAAATATTGCCATTATGGTCATAGAAGGGGACTTTGGTTGTGCATGCGTGTAGTAATTTTTTTAGGATAGGTGGTTTGATGGATGGCGGAGGGATGGAATTATTATTGTATATAGAGTTGAGGATAATATCGATAGTTTTATCAACAGGGACGTTTGTGAATAAGTTTTCAACGTCCAGTGACGCTATTATACCTTGATTTGTTCCATTTGTAGTTTTTAAAATTTGTAGGAATTCTATGACCATAATGGCAATATTTATTAACAATATCAATTATGAACAAAGCCACAATGTGCTAACTGTATTCGGAAACTAAAACATCACTACCACACACTGAACATACATAGAACACACACTCTACTTGATAATGAATATCCATCATTGAACCATCCTTGATAATGGCTAAAAGTATAGCCGAAAGCGCTCGGAAAAACAGAACATTCGGACAGTTCTTACACACTCTTTGTCCAGAAAAGAAAGCTCTTGTCAGAACACAAGAAAAATTAAATAAAAAGCTCAACTGTAGTACCTTGTCTGTCGTTTTTAACGAAACATGCATAAAGGAAGGATTGCTGCCTAATTATACAAATATCAAATTACACGACCCGGCAGCCAACAAGGAAAATAACACCACTACATTCAGGAAAAACCTCGTCTTACGACAAACAAAATCAGCTCAAAATGAAATCCAACATTTAAACAAAGAAATACACAAACATAACACTACACTAAAAAACACTTTGACTGAACCTGAATCTAATGAATCACTGTACCGCCTCAATCTTAGCATCAACCAGCACCAAC
>CAHIKZ030002666.1:1982500-2090000 GCA_903632075.3 Acanthosepion pharaonis
ATGACTTTGAAATAATTAGCAAAGGGCATCGAGGAGGAATTCTGAAAAAGTGGACAGAAATGGGGAAGGTAACGGGAAGAAATTTCTTTGAGGATAATACGAGTGATGAATTAGTTCTGAATAAAAAATAGGATTCTTGAACCATGAAAAACAGAAATGAAACTAAAATGAAAGCAAGAGAAAGAGAGAGATTAGGAAATTGACATAAATAAATAGATAAATATATAGATAAGAACAGAATAAACCAAAGAGATTTGAAGAGCAATCAGATGAGATCAACAGAGATAGATATAAACGGTGATTAATTGATATACAGATAGATACAAGCAATAAACAATAGATATATAACTTTGAGCAGTAACCAATAGATAGAAACAGAGTAAAGAACAGAGGGGCATAGATAGGTAGATAGGAACAGGGGGAAAGTAGATAGCTAGCTAGATAGATAGACAGACAGACAGAAACAGTGATCAATAAATAGATAGTTTCATGAAGATTACAAAAGAAACAAAATATATCAATAATTGAGTTTTAGTGTATATAAAGGAGGTGAATACGTAAACAATTTCAAAGCCAAAGATTATAGAACAAGAGAAGCATATGAAATTATTTAATTGATATATATATATATATATATATATATATATATATATATATATATATATATATATAATGAAGGTAATAATAAAAAGGAAATTCCGAGCAAAATTGAAGGATAATGTGTGAGGAAGAAAGAAAGTTAGAAAAAAGAAAGAGAGTGGTGAAATGTAATATCATCTGAGGGTCAGCAGGTTATTGTCTTTCTCTGATCAAATGACAGAAATTTGACGAATAAACATTGGAAAGAGACTTTTGTTTGGTTTCAGATTGCTGTCGATTCACAGTAAAAGAGAAGAAAGTCTCTGTAAATCAATGTCGGTCTTTTTAGCCAATTATTTGTGTTGCTGAATAGGATTTGATTTGAGGACGTGTGTGATCATAATTTTAGCGAATGATTCCATCCCCACGTGTCGAGCTTAAAAAGTTTACACACACACACACACACACACACACACACACACACACACACACACACACACACACACACACACACACACACACATATACACAAACACATACACACCCACGCACACACACACACAGAGGCACGCAGACAAACTCTAATATAGCGTATTTAAGTTAAATATAAATATATGTGTCAATGAATGCAATAGTATTACCATGCTATGATGAGGATTATATTGACAAAACCATATTTGGAAGATCAGATTTTTGAAATTATAATTATCTAATATCAATTGTTGCCCTATGTTTAATTTTGGCAACTTTTGTTTACTCCACTAAACTTTAAACGAAGTTCTGAGTATGACGATAAATTACATCCGGCAGCAAGGCCTCTGGTCCTGAGATTGGAGGCTTTGAGGTGAGTGGAACCACCTCGTAATTGCTGTTGTTCCGAAGGCCAACCTGATCCGGCGCGGTAAGTACATGTTAGGGTCCCAGCTATGGGCAAATTGTGAAATCCAAACAAAACACTATGGAAGTATAAAAATACGTTTTTGGAACAAAATACAAGCAATATGTTTTATTTTAGACAGATGCAAAATGACCAGCAATCCATTTTAGTCGATTGCATATAATTCGTTGAAGCCATAAATGTGTTCAAATTATTTTCATTTTAGCATAAAATAATCTATAGATGTTGATATTTCCCTTAAGAAAATCAAACAAAAAACATACAAACATACTTTCATGGTATTAAGCACTATAATATCCGATAATTACTTAAATCAAACTGAATTCCAAAATATAAATTCAACAAAACTACAGCATAAAAGGCTTCATCGCATATAATAATTATGTTCACACAAACACGTATATGTATATATACAAAGTTGTGTGTCATCTAACATATATTAAATTGTGAAAGAAGAATAACCTATCACATTTTTATTATTTCAATAATATATATTTATATAAATATTATCAACAATACTCACATATTACCAAACTGTATCGACTTCACACAAATTCGTTTAAAATATTACCAACATGAAAGAATTCATTACTTTAAGCATATAATACAAGGTAATTTCATGAATTATATTTGTGCTTTGCTTGGTGGCGAAACTCCAACGTGACGGAGCTGTTTAAACACGTCGGTTTATACTCTAGGTTCCGGTATGTAACCCACGGTTCAAAAGCTACCGAATGGCACTATTTCTTTAAAGAAGTCACTCGAAAACCCAAGTTATTTCAAGTGCAAAGTGAGATTTTACACCTTTAGAGATTTTACCCCGCAGAGAAATGTAAAATTTTTAGCGTATTATATAGGTGATGTATACAAACGTCAGTAGCTAAAAGCGCTCAATTCCTAACTAAGAACGATGCTTTAGTAGCAGGATCAACCACCGTTTTTAAAATTACCGTTTCTTTATAATGTTCAATCAGCAAAAGAGAGCATAAATAGTCATCCACATACAAGCCTGTTTCGCTGTATCACAGCTCATCAGTATGGCTAGGCATCCGATTGCTTCAAGTCAGGATCGAAACTCGACCGAATTGACATCATTCTCACACACATATAACACACACACACTCACACACACACACACAAATAGACACACACACAAATATATATATATATATATATATATATATATATATATATATATATATATATATATATATATGTATATATACATGCATATATATGGCATATATATATATATATATATATATATGGCACACACACACATATATATATATATATATATATATATATATATATATATATATATATATATATATATATATATATATATATATATATATATGCAGAGACCTGGTGCACTGAATGTCACTAGACCAATTGCCATGCAAGGCTATAGAACCCAGTCTGTCCTGCTATTGTACGCATAGCTGGAGGGAAAGGAAGTGGATTCATACCTTTTCCAAGGGTATTACCACGTAAGTGAAATGTATATATATATATATATATATATATATATATATATATATATATATATATATATATATATATCTGGCACAAAGTAATTTTAATGTTGGAACAAGCTTCTAATTGATATAAAATAATAAATTCCAGAATTAAGTTAGCATCAGTTTAATTTCAAGTTTAATATCAAGCAATTATTTAATCAGTTAACTAGGCAAACATTATGACTTTGAAAAATCTCATATAAATTGAGAGAATATTTCCCCAAATAATCCCTGAATTTCATAAAATATTATTTTCCATTGTAGTCTTTGGACCTTGCGTTAGTAGCAAAGTTATTATGTTTGTTGAAATGTAAAAAAAATGTAAAAAACCTATAAAGAGGCTGCGTCTTGTGTAAAGTGAGTGGGCGGCAACAATAATATCAAACCGCTTCTTGAGAATAATCTGCACTGGGGGTGTCTCACATGGTTGTCAAAAATAAACAGAACGAGTGAAATTTACATGTGCTACAAAATACTTAAGAAATTATTAAAATTGGTTACTTATTAAAACATATCATGGTACAAATTATTTTGCTGAAGATATGGTAAATAATGATGTTATCTGGAATATGATGCAATAGTTTAGTTGAAACATTCCTACAGATCCCTCTTGAAAAGTTCTAACTAGTCCTATGTACTATTACTGACCTAGTTAGAGAGCACCAAATTAAAGAGAAAATTTCCAATTCATTTACTTTCTATAAAACAATCGACAAACTTAAACATTCCTGGTGTGTTGTTTTACTGGGAAAATGAATGTTTCAGATAAGGAGGAAACTAAATTAAAACGAGAAAAAATACATAAAACTTTCTGAATGATACACAAAATTCTGGAGTAACTTGATAAAAATGGGGTAAAATTATAGCAAAGTTATTGGAAGAAACCTATAACAAAATCATTAATTAGTGGGGTAATAATTAACCAATCATTTCATATGACAAACCTCTCACCCCTATGTCTTTATCTGGGTAAAGATTATCATTTCGGTATATATATATATATATATATATATATATATATATATATATATATATATATATAGTCAATTACTTTTATATAAAAGGCACGCTAACTAGTTGCCAAATTATCCCACAAATGCATGTACATCGGAATCTAAACAAACTGACATACGTAATACGTAGGTAAGTTTGTAATTTGGCCCTTCTGAACATAATTGACACCAGTAGAAAAATAATCGAAATTATGTATTCACTTTAATTAGTGACCAGCATGGTTCTTTTTTCAATGTGAAAGATGACCTCGGTTCTCAAATTCGTTTTCTTGTGCAATGCGGCTCGGAAATAATTTGATTTGAAACCGCGTTGCGAAATATAGAACGTTGCGATATTAATATGACGGAGCAATGAAAACAAAGATACTTTTCAAACTAATTATTATTCAACAGAGAAAGCAATATATAATGTTTATACTGGAAATATCTTTGCATTTTTGGCACATCTCCTTTCAGAAGTTTCCACATTTATTCCGCTTTCAAACAGCAGTCGTATATGTTTCTGCAGAGGAAATCATTTCCAGTGTGAATTTTCGATTATATGTGTAGGAAAAAAGAAACTTTTTTATTTTTTTAAACAAAAGTCTTCTAGGATGCATGGAGAATACCAATGCCTGAAAAAATACATCTCTAGCCTTCAAGAAGTTCTTCAAATATTTGCTGACAGGTCTGGCATATTTAGATTAGGAAATAAGGAGAATGCCCCGAAGGTTTTCAAGAAAAAAAGTTCTATGTATCTATTTGTCGTAGATTATTCCAAAATAGATGATAGGAGGTCTGATGAGTCTGATGCTGGAATTAAATAAAAAAGAAATATCTCCTTACATCTAATTTGAATAAAATGTTTCAGATATTTAAATCATTTAATGATGATTTTTGTTTGAAAACAGAATTTCCCTGTGATATAGAGCTGGTTTTTGAAGCTACTGTCGTTGATCTTGATAAATCATGTGATAAATCTATATCCATCCCCCACACACGCACACACACAGACACAGGCACACATATACATATGTATAATTAATAAACAATAAAATCAAAAATTAGCTCATATGGGGAATAGCCTATTTCAGCAGAAAAAAGATATTCGTTGTCTGTCATATCAACCCCGGTGTGGGCAGAGTTTGTGTCTATACAAATACAGGGGTTGGGGTAGGAAATAGAATTTAACTATGAAAGCTGGAAAAATCAACCTGTCGAAAAACTAATACATAATTTATCCATTTCAATATTTCAGTCAGACGAAAGGCACGAGTTAGGGGAGGGTGGAAGTTATATGTCTTAAGGGGAAGAAGTTTTATAAAATGAAACTCGAATATTAAATTTATGGAATTAATTTGAGTGTATATGATGAATGAAATATTAATTTAAAATTGTAAAAGAATAAAACATGGTCTAAAAATAAATTTAAAATATACAGATAAATAGAAGTAACAGATAAGACAGACGACCGATATCTTCGTCGGCCGAAATAGGCTATTACCCATATGAGTTAATTTTGGATGTTATTGTTTATTAATTATATTTCTCTGTATTAATATATACATTGAGCACGCTTTTTTAAATTCTCAGAATAAATAAACTTGATAAGTCCTAGGACGAAACCAGTTGTTTTTATTTTAGCTTTTGCTTTTAAAAATGCCTTATACATATTGTCTTTTCCTATCTGTTATTAAAATCTGTACCACGAAAAACTTATTTAAATATATATATATATATATATATATATATATATATAGATAATATTAGTGGAAAATATACATACATATGAAAATATATCTAAAAAATCCCCATACATGTATATTTTCAGAAAAAAAATTTTTCAAGAGGAAGGATCCAGGTAGAACTCAATGTCTAAGACAGAGTAAGGATATAATAAAAAAGGCTTAAACACTAATATTCCATGGTCATAATTTATTCCATTGGAATCGTAAATACGATCCAAATCATCAGACCTACAAATTCAAAATGAAAACAGAAAAAAACAACTCCGGAAATCAAAACAGAATTTAGAGAATGTGTAAGTATGAGGATGAGTGACAGAGAGAATTTTTGGAGATGTGGGTGGGGTGGATTTAAAAGAGGAGAGAAAGAAAGTCGACGGATGTCTAATACATAAAGATACATTTCGTGGTGACATATACACACACAGACAATTCGGATAGGAAGGAAAAAAAAAAAAAAAAAAAAAGGGGGTGGGGGAGAGGGATGGGACGAAGGAAAATAAAAAAATTGTGTTTACTTAAAATTTAAAATCAAATATAAATATATGAAGATGAATATAACGATTGTCTCATTTCGCAAGGACCAAATATTTCTATGTTCAAAAAACATACTAATACACACAAAAAAAAAACCCTATACAAGTAAATTACATACACTTAGGCATGTACAGAAACACACCCAGACGTACGTGTACATGCACATACATACACACACACACATATATATATATATATACATACATATATACATATACATATATATATATATATATACACACACACATATATATATATATACATACACATACACAAACATATACATATATATATATACAAAAACCTAAAAAATATATTCACATATCCACACATACACATATTCATCTATATTCATATACACACACTTTTCACATACATATACACGCATACATATGCCCCATGTATACATTCATACATACATACATACTTATACATACACATACACATACATATACATATACATACATACACACATACATATATATATATACCTATACATACATATATACATATACATACATATATATATATATACACACATATACCCATACATCCACGCACATACACATACACACATACATATACACACATACATACATATACACACACATACACACATATATACATCTTGCCACCATATATATATATATATATATATATATATATATATATATATATATATATATATTCAAATACATGCAGATACATACTTGCCATGCCATATACATATTTATATATATATATATATATATATATATATATATATATATATATATAGAGAGAGAGAGAGAGAGAGAGAGAGGGTGCGGGCATATATATCAAAGTGAGGCATCCTCTTATCAAGTCCTATCTAGATATGGTTCATTTTTCCAATACTTAAATGAAGGCCATTGAGCTAACATTTAAACAGTATTTTCTTAAATGTGTAAAGGAGATTTTTTTTCTATGTACATCTATAATGGTGTCAGACCTGTGTATTATGTACGGTCCCCGGTTTTAGGGTGTACTTATTTATTTCTTGTAGATTTAGTGCATCATATATTGATCAAATGCTTGGCCCACATATTACAAGCGAGATTTGAGATCTATTCTATTCACTGCGCGAAGAATCTATTCATATTTACTAACTTTATACAAAACTGATTGTCCTTTTATAAATTGATAGATTCTTTTTATATCAACAATTTTGTTAAATGATACTATTTTTGTATATGTGCTGCTGATGCATTGTTTTAGAATTTCATGTATCTCCCTCCAATGGAGTTTGAGTTAATCAGGTTTTTGTAATTAGCAACAGTTGAGTGCATTTAGTTATGTTTGATTCATTTTATAAGCTAGGTATCTTTGTTTGAATTGAAACGCTTCAATATTATTGTCAATATATCGATGAAACATTTGTATTTTTGACAGTGATGAGCAGCTTGAAGTTTTTCAGGAATGATTGAATGAATTACATCCAACATTAGGGTTTACATGTGAAAAGGAAAATATTTCACTTTTGCCTTTTCTTGATGTTCTGATACGCAGAATGTCAGACTTCTGCCCTTAGATGTCGACAGAAAGAAACTTCCCATTCACAACTTTCAGAAAACGCAAAACTCCTTTTACTGGATTTTACAGTCTCTGGGATTTATTTTCAGATATTGAATTTGATTAAAACTTTGATTAATCGAACCCTAATCATTTGCTTTAAAACGAAATTAGATTCTGCAATCGAGTTTATTAGGAAGATTTTGGTGGAAAATTGTAACTCTATGGATTGTGTGCAAACTAGAATTCGGGCTAAAACTGCCCAAGTTTAGCAACCCAAATTGTATGATCTCGAAAAGCGTCATACATCATTGTAATTAGCGTAGATTGGGGAAGTTGCAACTAAAATTGCTAGTCAAAACACTCAAAATGTCAGCTTTACTATTTTTATTTTGTTCTGTGCCATATTTTATTTCATCATCTATGTTGAAATCCATTCGCAAAGATGTTCTATCACCGCCATCTTGTTACTTCAGTTATCTATAATTTACAAATATCAGTGTGATACTAAATATACTGATAGAACAAATCAGAGGTTGGAGACTAAAATTGGTCAGCAGGGAAGTTAGTAAATTTGCTTATGATTGTGAATAACTCCTGTTCTGTTTAATAAATAATCTGATTTGTGCCCCGTCTTTCCCTCTCTATTTTTGCCATAATCAGCAAAGCTTCCTCAGATTATGACCAGGGAATGCTTGAGACCATTTTCACTAAATCTAAGCAGCTTTACATCTGTAAACAGAAGGAATGGTCACTGAGTCTAAAGTTAACCTCTTTGTAATTTATACTGCGGATTCTCAGGTAATTGTTCTCTCTTCGTTTTATAATTTTTGCCAATATAGTTTTTTTTTTGTTCTCAAGTGGATCTGAAGAGCCTAGGATAAGTAACCGTTTCGCATTTTTGTTATTTCGTTGTTTCAATAATGTAGAACACCAGCTTAACATTGTATCTGAAGTTCATATTCATTGTTCATGACTTCTTATTGGCATCTGTGAATTCAGATCATCAATGAATTAATATTTCATGGCTGGATTGAAGAAAATAGAGCAGAACGTCATGAAAAAGGAATATTTGATGAAATAATTTTCCTTTAGCATTCTCAAATACTGATAAAAATAATTAAATGTCTGGTGAGATAGTAAGCTATTACTGGGTGGCCCAAGGCTATACTATATTGGTATAAAAACCTTACCTAACCCCAGAGTTATTATCTCATGAAGGCTTTGGTTATGCAGTAAAATGTGTATGTGTTTTTGTACGGGTACGATGGGTAAATTTTCCTCATTTTATATTTAATTTCGCGCATGTGTTTATTTTTTATTATATTGATGGCAGAGTATAGTTGAATCGGTTAGGGACCGTCTGTTAACCTCAGACTCAACACAGAGGCCTACATCAAATGCCTTGAGAAGGTAGTGCTGCCCTGGATCAAGAGAGTGGATGCTGGAAGATCCTATGTCTGGCAACAGGACTCTTCACTATGTCAAACAAGCAGTAGAACCAAGTCATGGTTTTCAGACATTTTCTGCGACCTTACATCTGGCCATCTAACTCCCCAGACTTCAAACTCCTTAATTATTATGTGTGGAGTAACACAAAAGATGAACTGACGGCAATGATTATGGCAGCATTCACCAACTTAAAAATTTCCACTATTCTGAATGACGATGCGGATTTCCCTCATAATAAAATATTCGTATGTTCGTGTATAAAGGATAAGATGATAAAATTCCCTACTACACTCTATCTTTTGACATAATAAAATTCAGCCGAGTGAATCATCTATGTGTGAAATATGTTATAATAATTTTTACTATGGCGAAAGCGCCCAAGGCCAAGACGTTTTCTTGACACTGAGTCACAAATGTTCTTCTATTAATTGGGTATTGAATTACAGGTGATTATTAGTGATCTTATATTGTCATTAAACTAAATTACCTGTCCTGAAGGTTTTACTTTAATGTATATTGAAACATATATTCAATATACTGCAAATTTATTTTCCGCCTTATATACAATGGCAGTCGTATTATATATGCATGATGCCTTTATTTTCTATATTTGCGTTAGTGTGTATTTATCTACACATAATGCATAAAATGATCGGCACCCAACTCGCTGTTTTCTACCGCATTCTATTTGATCGATTTAATTTTAGTGGAAAAGTGAGTGCTGAGTTTTGGGGATTTTTGGATCGCTCATCATCATCTGAATCGGTTGAAGAAATTCAAGAATTTATATCAATTTAAACGGCGTATATTCACTCATTATACAGAGGATTAATATAAAATTATTGAATTCTCGGTTGTCTCTAAATTATGTCAATAGAACCAAGTATTGTACATCACAGTAACAGTTAAAAATTTCGTTTCATTGGTGAAGATATTTTAGGCTACGTCTATTTTACTTTAATCTGCAGACTGTCACGGCTTTGTCATGTGCACGGTATGTTCAAGCCAGTTGAATATTCAAATGACACCGGAAGAATGAAATTCTTTGCAAATATAGCATCATAAATCTTGATATCAATATTGAGATTATTGACTACTTTACATGGAGACTAAAATAGACTGCTTGAATTTAAGTACTTAATTGTTAAATAAACCCCGTATTGCATCTTCAAAACATTCCTATTTGCTTTCGATAGGGAAAAAAAAGTTTGTGTGAGACAATGAAATTAAAAATGAAACTTAAATACGGTTCCATACAAGTATATAATTATATATTTTATAGCCTTTCGAGGATTTATCATCAATTTCTCTACTTAGGCAAACTGTGCATAAAGAAATCAGTAAAGAGAAAATATTTGAAGAGGTTGCAAAATCGACAGAAGCCAAATCCTTAGAAATCTGGCTTTCACGCATTGTGAAGCAGAGAGCACAATGACTGAAGATATTGCAATCCATTCCTCGGGCGCCCCCCCCCACTGATATCAATCATAATAATGTTTTAATCCCGAAGCCATGCCTGACATCAGAAGCATCATCTGATAACTTGGTTGGAAGCACTTCTATTGTTTCTGCTCTAAGCGCATAAAGTTATATTCGTTTCTCTCACTGACATTTAATATCTCATTCCGTTGAGATATAAACAGGCAAAGTAATTGAACCATAAAAAAGTAATTTCCTTTCGTTGGATTATGTAATAATATACATTTTTATATAAGTAAGTTAAGGTTAATCTCGAAGAAAGACACAAGTGTAGAATCAAATTAAAATAGACAATGACTACCTGACTAACGCTGTGATCATTCTTTCATAAGCAATAAGTGAAGAAACTAACTAAAGTAGAGACGGTCCCAGTCATTTTTTAATCAGTATCGCTCGATGTAAGGCAGGGAAGCCACTAAGATACAAGAGTTTACAGGTTGTGGAAGAATTAGGAACAGAAACATTAATAATGAGAGAAAATTGTCATCAGGAGGACAGTAGATAGCGATTGACTTGGCCAAATTTTTTTTTTCTAAAGAAAAAACATAAGCCTAATCCTAAGACACAGTAGCTTTATTTGCATAATGAAAATCAGCTTTTGTACAAAGAAGAATATTAGGAACAACTAAATTTCCATAACAAACAAGAATATTCAATCAAAATTCACAGCAAGAAAGATGGAATATGTAAGTGTTAATTAAATGTTGCCATCGAGATGCGAACGCATTAGTGTAAAACTGTCATATCTGGCATTTGTAAACTAGAGATATTCATAAATCTATTTATGTACAATGCAGTTAAAGGATGAAAAGCTGCGTGGTGATGGCAATGCAGACAACATGCTGGTGATTAAAATCTTCAGTTGATTGCAGAAAAAAATATTGTGGTTTGTTATTTTCATTTACATGGGCGACATTTTACAGTGTTGGAATTCTGGAGTAAAATACAAACAAACGAACATAATTTGTAAATACAATTTGAATTTTTATCAAAGTCAAGAAATATACCTCCGATCAGTTTGTAAATGCCGACGAGATTTTATTGAACCAAAAACTAATTCTGAATTGCGTCCCTTGCAATGACATGTGATGGTGCAATATTTGAAAAAAAAATTAGCTGATATAGCACAAAAACTCGGCCTCTACAGTCACGGACATCGATGCTCCAGCCAAGTAAACAAACCAGACCGACGGAGGCCTTCACATAAGATATTTCTAAAAATTCGTGTAGTCCAAAATGGTTTCCCCTTCCCCTTATGGAAATTATGAAATAATATCGCTATTTGGCATTTTTTTCCTTAATTTGACATTTAATACACACACCTTTGAAAATTAAATAATATTGACCTGATTCGATAATATTCTAAAAGGTAATGAAGAAGACAATAAGCGAGTGCCACGTATCGCGATAAACTCAATCGCTCTGCAATCATTGCGAAGACAGCTGAACTTGGCAAGAAGCACCGAATGAAGATAGTTGATGCGTCAAAATAAGACGATGGATATACAACAATTTCCAAGCAATCAAATGTTCCTAGATCGACAATTCGTAGCATTATTAAGAAGTAAAACGAAATTCATTGTGTTGAGAATAAAGTAACGACTGGCAGTAAATGGTCAATTTCTATGAGAATGGAAAAGACAATTGTTAGAGATGTCTTGAAGAATCCTCACTTAAAGACATTGTCAATAATGTAACGACATCAGAGTTGACTGTATCAACTAGATGCTTTCATCGTGCAGGATTTCGAGATTGTCTCCCAAGAAAAATTCCTTTGCTTAAGGCTAAACAGCTAAAATGCAGATTAGATTATGCTAGAAGACATCATATGATCATATGAAAGGAAGGTAGAATGATTGGATCACATGAACTCC
Source organism: Acanthosepion pharaonis (assembly GCA_903632075.3). Taxonomy (NCBI): domain Eukaryota; kingdom Metazoa; phylum Mollusca; class Cephalopoda; order Sepiida; family Sepiidae; genus Acanthosepion; species Acanthosepion pharaonis. The sequence continues at coordinate 1,995,110 of CAHIKZ030002666.1, forward strand.
TGTTATATATGTAGGAAAGTTAATGAAACAAAAAAAAAACCCCAAAAATTCCGTAGAATTAAGCATGGACGTGGAAGCATTCAACCCTGGAGATGTTTTGCTACTATTGGACCAGGGAAACTAGTGAGAGTATAGAATATAATGGATAAGGATTTAACTATTCTTTAAAATAATATAAAAGAAAGTGCGCGAAATCTATCTTTGGGGCATGACTAGACATTCCATCACGTTGCAAAAATTTATGGCCATATATGTATGTATACCTGACCACTCGTATTCGAGGACACTGGTCTACTAGGGCGGCGAGCTAAACCCTTTTGCAGACGCTTTCTCAGGCGCTTTTGTGTTTATTCAACACTCAAAGAGACCACCTGTGGTTTTATACTGCAACTATGCTGAGCAGACCTTAGTTACAGTTTCTGCGAAAACTGCGTGATATCTAGCGTGATCAACAATTTGAACAAGGCCAGCACGCCCAACAAATATTTTGTTACCCATAATGCACCAGCGACCAGCGTATATAAATGGTCGAATTCTACATCCGTTACCTAAAGATTGCATTCACCCATGAAACAGACGGTCACCGCGCGGTGTTGACCTCAGTATTCAATTTTATATTTACATACGTTCTTTCCTCTTTTCTCCACGATATTCAGCACATTTACCCTACACGTACCTTAAACTATATATATATCAAGATAACCTATATTATTTGCATGATAACCTCACTGTCAGGGTTTCAATTCTTCAATTCTCAGTATTGGATGCACACTGCCGATGAGTCCCAAATATAGGACGAAACGGCCGTCCAGTGCTTTCTGCATTCTGTTGAGGTTTCTTTCAGATTCGAAGAATTAATTATAATTATCAAATCCTGCTAATATATATATATATATATATATATATATATATATATATATATATATATATATATGACAGTTAGGTTATCATGCAAACGTCATACCAACTGTTCCAATGGGCCTCAGTGACGAAGAGGTAGCAAATCAGACACAATATAGCGTGGTGGAACTCAACCGAGTTTCTCTATAACCATAGGACTGTGCCCCCAGGAGTCACGACTAATATCACCAAGCCGCTCAAACCTGAGCATTATAAGCCGTTTCAAGCAATGTTATACAAGTGATAGAAATTATTAGGACGATTTGATAATTATAATTAAGTACTTCATCGAGTCTGAAAGAAACCTCAACAGAATGCAGGAAGCACTGGACGGCCGTTTCGTCCTATACTTGGGACTCATCAGCAGTGGGCATCCACTACTGAGAATTGAAACCCTGACAGGTTATCATGTAAAAGTCATACCAACTGTTCCAACAGGCCTCGGTGACGAAGAGGTAACAAATCAGAGCCAATATAGCGTCTAACACTGATGAGCTGTGATACAGCGAAACAGTGTGTCTGTGTATTACAATATATATATATATATATATATATATATATATATATATATATATATATATATATATATATGAGTGTGTGTATTTGTGTGAGTGAGTGTGTGTGTGTGTGAATGTGGGAGTGTGTCTGTTTGTGTTTGTGCGCGCATCTATCTGTCTATATGTATTGTATGTATGTGTGTGTATGTATGTCATGCGTATATGTCTTCAAGTGTGTGCTAAAATGTTCTTGGTCCAACCCGCGCCCAAAATGTGTCAAATGACGATATTTTGTCGTGCGTTTTTTGATCAAACTGAAAAATTTCAGCTCCTCTCCTCTCCTCTTTTCTGAAAGATTTTGGAGGATATATATATATATATATATATATATATATATATATATATATATATATATATATATATATATATATATCCTGGTGGTTGCATTTCCTGTCTGATAACTAAGATTTTCATTAATTCTGAGCGGTCTATTGAGTAGGTGATCATTTTGTAAACATCATTCTATTACCTTGAGCTTTTTAATTAATTTTCAGATTTTATAAAAGAGTATAACATTTTTACATTTTTTCCCAGAGAGCTCAATATAAAAATTGTGACATTAAGTTCGGTTTGCCAGTCTTCAGTTTAATAAGAATCAATTTACCTTGGGAATCAACATTTACATCCTTGTTATGAATCCCAATGACAGGCAAGTGTGCGAGATTCGAACAAAGAGAAAACGTTATATCTACCAGAGCTTTTCTTCGAAATCTAAAATAGTTGAAAGTTTCATACGAAGAATTCTCTCATTCAGCCATACCTTGAAATAAATCTCAGTCTCTCTCTTTCCTAGTGCATAGAATTATAGCCTCATTAACCGCCACATTAATACTGCCTTGTGCTAGTCTACGATAAATCTATTAGCTTTCAGGATTACATTCTATCTCCCTTATAAAAAACGAAAGAAATTTATTTTCAACGAGATATTTTTATTTTGTTCCTGATATTTATTAATATTTGAATCTCAGCTTAGTAGGGAACAAAGCCACAATTGTCAGGCATGAAGTTCGTATCAAAGGCTGTACATTATTAATGAACACTAAGTGTAACTTGCTAACAATTGCTTTAGAGCGAAATTAAATAATTTTCAAATCCTTCTTCACCAACTTTTATTTCCTCATCTCATACACGTTTCAAGAATCCATGCCGTCCAGAAACAAACCCTTCATCTCAAGTTGCAGAGTCTAAATCAAGAAATTGGCCCAAATTTGATTAATTCAATATTTTTTAATAATCCCAAATAAATTACAAAGCAATGTAGATAACGGTTAAAAATGGACTTGGTTTCATTCGCATCTTTAAGAAATATAATTTCTGCCATTTATTTCTTTCAATGTTTGTGAAAACTTTCTTGCTATCTATTATATATATATCAACGCCTTGACGATTACATTTAGCATAAAACAGACTGGGTACTGACTTCAATGTCCACTTTTATATTTACATACGCTCTATCCCTGATAATGAGCAGTTTAACCAATAATTACAGCATTTAGTGGCGGCAGTTTGTTTCATGCTTAAACGCAGTCTTCAGGCATGAAGATTGCGTTTTTTTTTCTTATTCAGCTTCTTGACCGGTAAAGTATATTTTTTACTTTTATTTTTTTTAATTTCATGTAACGAATGAAATTTGTTGTCATTCATCTTGTCTTTTCTTTCTACAGTTTCTTCATTATATTCTTTTAAAAAATATTGTTTCCTATTTCATTATTATTCTTCATTCCTTTCTATAATTTGGTTTTCCTTTTTTTTTAGCTATTCCTTTGCTATTTTCTCTTCGGTTATTGATTCGTACTTTATTTGACTATTTCTCTAAATTTCGATGACTCCAACCTTTGACTCTGATTTCTCAATTGTTCAGTTCTGTGCCTCTCTGTATTGGTTACCTCTTTATAATTAGCAAGTGGGAATTAATTAGGAATAAAAATTGGCCTCAGTATCAGAGAGAGACACAGAAAGTTTTTCTTTCTTCAAACCTGATGTACTTTCATAGAAAATCTTTATGAAAATCTGAATTATGCAGAATTGTTAAGATAAAAAAATAGAAATCATTGGAACGCTGGAACTTCACACAGAAAATAAAATATCAAAGGCTTAGTCTTATTTTTGTTTGTTGTATTTTTATTTAAATTTTGAATTCAGCGTCGGTACATTTTTACCAATTATTATTCGTGTCCATTGTACCTACTCTCGACCTTAGCAATGGCTAGAAATATACTGAGGGAAGCTGTGGGAGACAATATACTAATAGGAATATTATTGACGTTAGAAACAGATCGATATCTTAGATTCAGATATTATTCGACGCTAACTCTTAAACACCATATTTAAATGACATTTTTCGAATATTTTCGTTTTATTATTAAAATTAAAAATAACATTTTATATAGAAAAATGGAAAACTGAACACTTATTTTGGTTTCCGAGCCTATATTTGTAAATCATTTTTTGTTAACGAAATATAGCTTACCATTTTTAAATTGATTTACCGATTACCCTCCGGATATGCCTATACAGCCGATGGGAAATCAAAAAAATAATACATTTTTGATTTTTCTGTTCTTTTCCAAAAACTAATTCCCTGTACCTTAAAAGCTAAAATAAATTTGCTGAATTTATTTAAATAACATTATTAAATGATTGAAAAAATATTGCCATTTCTGCAATGTTTATTTCAATTTTAAATATTCTATTTTCTGTGTACAAAGTTCATTTCATGCGGCCCCCTCGGCAATCCTCGACTAATAGTCTAGCCGCCTGGACACCACCACTCAAATTCGAATATATTTTTTTAGACCGTTTATTTTTCATTTTTATTTATTGAGTCATTTTTCGTTGGCTTCTATGTTTTCATTCAAATTATTTTAGCTTTTTATTTCAAGTTGTTTCTTTTTACCATTTTCTGTTGCATATTTGTGTCACTTTGTTCCTTCTTGTTTTACTCTGTCGTAACCCGTATCTATACATTCAAACAATCAAAATAGCAACGTGCCATATTGAATCATAGAATTGTTAATACTGGTCAATGTCTTCCCGAAAAGAAATAACCCGTAAACAATTCTTTGAAAAGACATTTGTCAAATAACATCTACAATTAAACTGGACTAATTACCCACAGACATATATCGATTTGTATATGCTTATGATTTGCAGCTGCTTAAGTTTAAATATAGTAGAAGGCAAGAAGGTGATACCCTCTTTCGCTTGGTTTAGCTCCTTTCTCACCATCTTGCGTTTGAAACTAAAAGTACCTTATTAACTTCCTCTCGTCCTCATTGCAAAGCTTTCAGCTTCTCTTTTTGTTGGATTTTATTTGAACACTTTATGAACGCGCCTTTTTCCTCGTTCGGTTTATATTTTGCTTTTTTTGCTTCCTGTTTTCATATTCATTAAATTTTCAACGCGTTCCCGGTTCTTATTAAAAATGACATTTCGATTTTTTCTTTTCTTAGGAATTCATCTTTTTTCCTTTACATTCATTAAATCATCTCTGAAAAAGGCAATCAGAATAGCCAAAAATAGGAACAGGATTGAATTCTACACCTACGAGTGAAAAAGTATTTTTATTATTATTATTATTATTATTATTATTATTATTATTATTTGTGTGTGTGTTAAGTTTCCTGTTTTCTATCCTGTGGAGCCGGGTCCAAACTATGGTGCTTAGGCTCTATAGGATAATTATTATTTAATTGATATCACATTTCTTAGTATATGAGATGCTCCTAGTAGGACGATCTTCTAGGCAACTTGTATGTTGATGTTACCTGGGACACTTTTAGTAAAACTGTCCTTTCTTTTTCTCACGTCTACATTCCCTACATCCTGTTAATCTCGATCAGCAGGTCCTTGTATTTGGACAATTTCTCGATAATTTTCATGGAGGTGTTCCTCTGAGATGATACTGTTGTACACTTATGTTTATGATAATATCAGGTGTTGTCAATTATTTCTCTGTCAGTTTGAATTGGAATGTCCCAGAGGATAGTTACATCGTTATTTTGGCTAACTGTGTCTGGTAGGTGCTCAAGCCATCTCTCAGTGGTTTTGATTGTCTGCTTCATGCATATCTTCCAGTGCATATAAACCCTGTTATTCATTTTTGCTTGTGCCTCATTATTATTATTATTATTATTATTATTATTATTATTATTATTATTATTATTGTTGTTATTATTATTATTTGATTTGACTTCCGGTACGTACTCATTTCTTTTCGAGTCCCGATCAGAGACCTAAAACCGGAAATGGCATCATGGAATTCAAAACCATCACACATATTATACATAGATATAGCTCTTCGTAAGGTATGGGCTGTATATCTATAAAGCATAGACTCCCAGCAATCTCTTCAATGAGTCTGTTGGAATAATTTCCATTCAGTCTGAGGGCTCCAACTACAACTGGAATTGTTAATGTTCTTGTGTATCACATTTTGGAGATTTTAATTTCAAGGTCCTTGTATTTTGATAGATATTTGAAGATCTTCAAATATACATTGCAGTATGCAGGGACTGCCTTATTAATAAGGTGGCAACTTTTTTTTGTTTGCTGTCACTGATCACGATGTCTGGGCGATTAGCTTTGATTGTTCTGTCTCTGTGTAGATTGTTAAGTCCTATAAAATTGGTACAGGCCCTATCCCCGTAACCGGATCTGGGTGGTGTTCATACCAATATCTTGCCGTTACTTTTTCGAAGAAGTTGCATATTTTCCGTTTCAGATATTGGCTCACTCTGCCATGCCATGTGTTATATTCATTGGGTGCCAATACCGTGCAACCTGATACAAGATAGTCACTTGCTTTTGGATAATTATCACAGAATCTGCCTTCTGTGCTAACACAATTTTTCAGTGTGTGTGCTTGATAATTTCTAGTTAGCAAGCATTGGTGCTGTGAAGCAAAAATAAAACCTTCGTTTTGAGCTTTTAACCTTGAAATACATAGCCACATGGGTACGGGGATTATCTCCATTAGCTTGTTCAGTACAGGCGGAGTATTGACAGTGAAACCGTTTATGTTGCCATTGTTTCTGTATCTGGTCGTTTGCATTTACTTTGCCTTCTTTTTATCAAAGTATTTTGTAACTTCAGTGTGTGTATTATGCTTTACTTGTATTTGTTCACTCTTTTGAAACTCCATTTTGAACTTGAACTTATTATTATTATTTTATTATTTGTTTTCTCGTACTTCTTATTGGATATTATGAGTTAGTAATGCACTTATTGAATAATAATAATAATAAGTATCTGTCGTTGGCGACGGAAAATTGAACATTTGTGGAAAGTCATGCTCCGAACATCTAAGAAACAGTAAATGTTGTACCATTTTTCAATGATACTTTTCCTGTAGTTTGATATGATTCTAAATCCTTTTGACTCAAGTTAATTCTTTCCTTTTCAGTTCCCTTTTCTCTTTCCTTTTTTTTTAAACTCTATATACTAAAATCTGATATTCCCCCTTGGAGTGGTCACTCCGACATATACTAAGTTAAAACTTAGTATAGTTTACCCCACTGAATACCATACACAATTATGAACTATTCTACCTTAGATATATTAATAAATCTACGTTGTAACCAATCTCTTTGGTTGGGCGTGCTCTCGGATCTTCTTCGAGAATCGTCCTAAAGCTGGTAACCTGGACATTATTACCCCTTCAATGAATACGAATAACATTTCATACCGGATCGGCCGTCACCCGGGACAACAAGGGCCGCGTCCCTCAGAGAGGAACTTGTCTGAGGACGAGAATCTGTCACTGGAACAAAATCTTCCACAAACGAAGAGACACTAGATCACCAAACCCGGGTTATTACCAACCTTGGACTAAGTCACTCAATACCAAATCGATTAATAAAAAGTAAAGGAACGAAATGGAGCCGCGAAGAGTATCGACAAGTCATGACATTCTTCTTCACTACACTCGAAAACCCAGCAAAGAGCACCACCAATCAAACATACCAAATATGGAGAAGTATGGTGGGAAATGATATGAGACCTAACCTCAATCCAAACATGCTTGCCGATATCCGTAGGGACATCATGCGAAACAACAGACTCTCAAAGGCAGAAATAGATAAGATAAAATTAGATATAAGTCAAATTACTACGACCCATCAGTCAAACTCTATTGAGACGAATGTAGAAATAAGGAATGTGACAGAGGATGAGGTGGAGGCTGAAGCGAATGAAATACGAAATAATCTCCCAGGATATGAAATCCAAGACTCTACCTTAAACACAACATGCAGTTCTCCAGAAAATGTACCTGGAGTCATCTTCAGTGACAATAAGTTAGAATTCCTTGAAAACCACGAAGCTGAAATCACCGAAGCGAAAAATGACGTCCTCCAAGTACTCAGCAGAGTAACTTTCATACAATTGTCAGACAGAGACCAGCTCCCGAAAATCCATATGACGAATTCCAACAGGCACATCGTGAAAATATACATTGCTGCTCTGGAAACACTGTTAACAGATAAACCCCCTGGAAACATCACAGAAGTTAACAACGTCATATACGCAACAGCTTTAGCAGCGACTCGGAAGCTTGGAGTCAAGACAATAAATAAAATTAACAGACACAGAGAACCAGCTTGGAAAACCAAACTGATTCGAGAAATAAAACAAATCAGATGTGAGCTTTCTATATTATATGAGCTGACCAGAAACCCTAATATTTCCACACGTAAATGCAAAAAGATCAAGCGGAAATATAACATTAAATCCCTAATTGACATCCATCAATCAAGGAAATGCTGAAGCAGAAACTTCAGCTAAAGGCGCAGAGAACAAGACGATACGAAAGACGTTGTAGGTTCTATCGCCAAAATAAAATATTCCGAACAGATCTTAAGAAATTTTACAGGGAAATTGGAAAAACACCTATACATGTCGAAAGGCCACCATCGATTGATAATGTACAGACATTTTGGGAAAATGTTTGGAGCAGCCCAAAGGAATATAACCCAAATGCAGAATGGATCAGGCGTGAAGGACGACTGCTGGATACACCTCTGCAAGAATGGGAAAATATATCCACAGATGATGTTAGGCAAGCTCTAACGAAATCCCAAAAATAGAAATCCCCAGGAAATGACAAGGTTCCCAATTTCTGGCTTTATCATCTCTCATCTATCCATGAAATTCTTCCAAAAACATTATCAACGCTTGTAAATAATCCCAATAAAATACCGAAATGGATTAGTGAAGGTATTACATACCTCATACCAAAAACAACTGAAACAGACGACCCGAAAAATTATAGACCGATAACATGTCTCTTCTCAATGTATAAGTTGATCACGTCTGTACTGACGAACCGTACTTGTTCCTTTTTCGAAACAAACAGCATTCTTCAGCTGGAACAGAAGGGATGCAGACGAGGTTAATATGGCTGCAAAAATCAACTGCTGATAAATAAAGTGATCCTGGAAAATTGCAGGAGACGACGTAGAAATCTTAGTGCAGCGTTGATTGATTATCCTAAAGCCTTTGATAGTGTTCCACATTCTTGGATCCTTAAGACTTTGGAAATGTACAAAGTCTCCCCTGTGGTATTAAATTTCCTTAAGCACAGCATGGGAATGTGGAACACCAAACTATACCTTAGTCACAACGGGGGCACTGCCATATCCAACCGTCTGAATATCCGACGTGGAATCTTTCATGGAGACTCTGAGATAGGACCTGTTACAATTCTATGGGACTACACAATACACACTGACTGATCAATCAAAGTCAACTGCCCAGATATTGTTATTAAAGACCACAAACAAAAAAGTGCCTCCTTATTGATATGGCAGTTCCTGCTGACTGCAATGTATCTTTGAAGACATTCAAAAATTTGTCAAAATACAAGGACCTTGAAATAGAAATCTCGAAAACATCAACAATTTCTGTTGTAGTAGGAGCCCTAGGACTGGTTGGAAAAGATTGCAGTAGACTAATTGAAGGGATTCCTGGAAATCCATGCCTCAAGGAGATACAAAAAATTGTTCTGACAAGTACAGCCCACAATTTACGAAGGGCTTTATCTATGTAATTTTCTTTTTGTCAGTGGAAAGTGTCATGATGCCATTTCTAACCTTAGGTCCATGGACGGGACCCGGAAAGAAATGGGCAAACGCCAGAAATCAAAGAAAATAAAAATAATAATAATCAATATGATTGACGTAACTCTTCCAATATTTAGCAACACTTCCAGAAGAACGAAATTCCCAGAAAAGTCACACTGTTTAACAATATTTCGACAGTACGTCTATCTTCAAGAACTATATTAACATTGTTATTATTATTAAACTCTATTTTATATCCTCTCCGACACTTAGATATTTCGGTTGCGGGAGAGTCATCATATATCAGCTCTTACCCGCAGCTTAAAGATAGGAACATTTTACTTCAAGAAGAGATGCCACCTACATACTTCCAATAATATCAGGAATCCCCAAAGTATTGTGTAAGCCAGGGCGATTCCTTTTAAAATTTGTTTCACCCCAAGATGTGATAATTCCACTAAAACTTGAAAGTTTACTGAGATTAAATGAATATGAAGACAGGATACTGTGGAAACGGGGAAAAAGACACGAGTAAAAGAGACATAAAATGGCAATTGATTTCACATTTAAATGTTTGGAGATTGTAGATAGCAGGAAAATAAGACGCCGAGAAGTGCAGGAAAAAAACTATTAGAATAGGACTTACGGTTAAATCTAGCTATTTCAACAAGAAAACGATGAAACCGCGTAGCCAATCTAGTAATACACCTAAATTTATGCACTCAATGTACCAAGGAGGAAAGTTTTATCATATATTTATAGAAAAGATGAGACAAGACAGAGGAAACTCACTTCACGGTAGTGGGAAAGTGACTGAAGTCGAGATGCCAGGCCTGGATTTCTAACATCACACATCATTTTTTGGATTTGGTCGAGAATCTAAAGATGAGCAGAATCAAATCATACATGACAGTAATATTAAAGGCGAAGATGAATGGTAGAATTTTAAATGTGCAACATGGATTCTGGCGAGAAAGAACTTTCTATTCTGACACAGAGAAACAAATTTCCTAGCAACAGACTAAGCAATTGTTCCAATATATGTCCCGAGTTAGCCAACCACAAAAGCGCCAACTTGAGCTGCTGCATGGTATATTACTCTGAATTGCATTGCCTGTTCTTGCTACCACTGAAATTTCACCTACTATACCATTACAATGTCCGTATTCCAAGGGACCGCAATTCTATCAAGGTCCATTCGTGACTTGTACAGAACAAAAGTGTGATTTGAGTGCAATTATTTCGAAGTGCTTGTCAATCAAGATACTCACATCTCACGTGAGATACCCTTGCTCATTCTCGTCTTGCTGCCCAACTCGGAGCCACATTTTTCCATATTTCCCAATGTATCCTGAGGGCTATTTGTGATATCATCGCCTGTACTCTTTTGTGCCAACCCCTGACAATATCTTTCCCATTCTCAGTCGCGTACCTACACAGTATATATAAGGGTGAATCAGTTTTTTTTATCTATAGAGTAATTCATTAAATTAATTCTTAATCCTCTGATCAAACACTCGGTTTCTTTCTTCAAAAGTTCGATCCATGTTTCCGGAACACTTCCATCATCTTTTCGGTGTAGGTAAAGATGAACCACAATATCCCTAGGATGAAGGCACTTATTCATGGTACCAATCTTCGTTGTCATTCAGTTCAAGTTGCTACGTTCAATTTGCTCCGTACAACACCAACTTCCCAGGTATTGATGCCTGAAACCAAATCTTCACCATTCAACTGAATATTCGCTGAATATACTTTCTTGTATCTGTAATTTCATTTTTTCTGGGAGTCTTGTTATTATATAGGGAGGAGTGAAAAATAAGGGTTAAAAAGATGGGATTTGACTGATGAAGATAATTATGAGAAAAAAATAAATAGTATAGAAAGACGAGTGAAATTATTTTTTTAAAAAATACTGGCAGGAAAACTCCTTCAAAAACTTCCATCAAATGGAATGAAAAATTGTCATCAATTTGAACCAAATTAAAAGCAAAAATTTCGAACGTTGATTATCAAGGCCGGAATATTTACATGTGAGAATTAATCACTGGTTGGCGTTTGTCTCTAAGTAAACTCGTGTCTCGACAATATATGGGTGCCCCTTCAAAATCAGAGATGACCAGAGATTGGCAGCTGATCTCTCCTCCGATCTAACTCTAACACTTCAGTGGGGGATAAAAACTACCTGGTTACATTCAATATCTCGAAGACCAAACCAGTGACATTCCATCAACGCCAATCGGAGTCTGAATTACCATCAGTCACGATAGATGGATGTTCGCTCAGTGAGGTTCCGTACATTGACCGACTACTTGGCCTCAACCCTAACCTTAACTCGGACCACAAATAGTACCATCGACCCGTCGTTTAAGATGGGGGGGATGATCGGTACCCTGTACCGCTTCTGTAAGTATCTGAATACCCCTGCTATCCTATACATTTGCAATAACCAGATCAGACCTAAAAATGGAGTACTTCTGTCGTATTTGGGCAAGAGCTGCCCAGATTCTCTCTCACAGACGAGATAGAGCAAAGCACTTACGTTTCTATCGATACTTCCATGAAAAGTACTCAAAAGAACTACACTCCTTAGTTCCACCCGTTCTAATCTTCACGGTTTGGACTCTCCATGCTGCGCGCATTTTAACGAAATACCTTCATCCCCCCCGTATTCTATTGGTGAGATGTAAGTTCCACGCAATCATGTTCTTCCCATGAAACACTGCTATGTGGGACCGACTCCTAAGAGAATGTTTTCCCGATTACTACAATCTTAACTTATTCAAGTTTTAGGTTTAACTGCTATCTTCCCTACCTATCCGCACAAACTGTGCCTCTTACTCTGTAACCCTCTACATCGAGTGGCTCCCGAGCATTGTACAGGATGGATTCCGCAGTAAAAAAATAAAGTTTCAAACGTACCGAGACATTCGCATGGAAAATTGCTACAAATGTCTTAATTATATTTTCTCCAATTTAACCTTCTCCAAAACTAAGTTAAACTTTAGAAATATTAATTGCTACTACAACTACAACTACTGCTACTACTATAGACACTATTACTAGTAGTATTTCTACTATATTTATCACTTCTCTTCTCTTCTCATTTATTCCACGAGTCTAAACCATACCTTTTCTATTTTCTTTATCTCTTTAATCCATCACTTCTAAAATTCCTTCATTTCCTTCTTGAAATCGTTTTCGTTTTTCTGCTGCCATCGTTGTCTAAGGCCGTTAAAAATCTTTCATAAAACGTCATGCTGAATAATTCAAACAAATCGATCATTCAGCAACCTTCTCTAAGTCTTCACTACTCACATACTTTTTCTCACCTCACACACTTTCACTCACTTTTCTCTTTATGTGTAATTCTCTCGTACTCTTGAATCCTCTTCCCGCCTGCAACTATCATTTTTGACACTAGGCGCCATATTAACGTGCAAATATTGTCTGAACAAACACTGACACATTGCTACGCATGCGCAATAAAAGAAGAGAATCAAAATTGCCGCTATTAATACGGGGATCTCATGAGAAAATCCGATGCCTTTCTCGGTAATGATTGTACGCAGCTTTCTCCGATATTACTGAAGTAAACACTTGAAACAGAGAGCTTTTATTGGATAGAACCGAATGACAGCATAGGAACGTGTTTCTACTTGAATATAATTATGAGACGCTGAAAGAGAAAGGGAAATTGATAGTAAAATGCAATATATATATATGTGCGTGTATATATATATATATATATATATATATATATATATATATATATACGCATATCTCTCTCTCTCTATATATATATATATATATATATATATATATATATATATATATATATATATATTATATAAAGAGAGAACGAAAGAGCGATACATGCACACATACGGAAATGTGGCCTGCTTAGTCTTTTTGGCTAGTGGTCGCTACTCGATTTCAGCTAAAATGGTAATCAAATACGAATTTCGTAGGTATGCTGTTCATCCGTCTTTGGATGATTTGAGTCACGCATCTTCCTTCATTTTTTTTCTTTTGCTAACATTGTATTGTACTACGCTAAATAAAATAACCAGAAATTAGTCTCATTTTTTCAAACAAGATCAATTCTCAATAAACCGATAGATATAACAATTAGCAAATTCCATCAGTTCCAAAATAAATCAATACTTCTTAATCTTGTCATTAGTTCTTTTTTTGCATCCATTTAGGAAATATATTTAGAAAAAGAGATGACACCTCTCTGAAGTTGAATTACACTATTTAGATAATATAGCAAGGTAATAAAGCCACTATGTCGCAAGAGGTTACTGAAAGAGAATATCAGAAAAATAAAACACTTAAGGTGAGAAATAATAAAGGAAGAGAGATTAAGAAGACGGAAGATAACAGTTGACATTGCATTCAAATTTTGAACATGAAAGTTGACTAGCAACCAAAAAACCGGTATAGAGGAAGGAACAAGGAAGTTTGGTTATGGCGGTGGAAAAGTAACTGAAATTGAGAAAGAATTACTGATTCTTCTTTATGTTTCATCAAGAATATCTAAATACTTACAGAATCACGAGATTAAATGCGGCAGAAACATTCAAAGCGAGGATGAATGATCCAGTCATAAATATGGAAGATAGATTCTGGCGAGTAGAATCGCCTAGCACGATCCAGTGAAGAAACTTTCTTTCCAAGTATCAGATCTAACAATTAATTCAATACTTCATGTCAGCGGAAAATATAAACCCTAAAAGAGGCAATGAATCACTCTCCTGGAGGTTAGCATTAGCCATAGTGATTGAGGATAAAAATTATTTTCGCAGATGATTAAAAGAGAGCTGTTTTACTAAACCATTCATTGCCTCAGATTGTAGATTATTTATTAAGATCAGCTTGACATAAATTTGCTCTTAAGACAGGATTAAATGATTGCGCCATCAGCATAAATAGCGAGGGGTGTGAAAACTGACGACATCCATTGGGAAGGTGGTTGATAAAAATAGCGAACAACATTTGTCCACTGATATAAATCTGAGGTCACCTGCATTAATACAAAACGATCGAGAAGAGTGACCGTTCAAGCCAAATTTCTTTGCGCGATTTGAAAAGAAAGATTGAATCAGATCAAAAATACATTCAGAAAGAATTGTGAAGATGACCAGCATACCAAACTCTGTCAATTTTCTTTGAGATAACCAAAGCCCAAGCTTTAATATTCTTATCTAAAGCTTGAAAGACACTTTCAGCAATAATCATTAATACATCAGTAGTTGACCTATAAAATTGAAAGGCATATTGCTTATCTGAGAGAAGACCGTACGAGGTGGAATGCTGAACCAATTCAGAGTTGATTAGAGCCTTTAGTAACTTTCCAAAAAAAAGCTAGAAAGGTAAAAGGTCAATAGATAGCCGGATCAGACAGTTCATCTGAGTTCTTGAGGACTGGAACTAGAAAAGAAATTTTTTTCAATAAGCAGAAAAACAAGAAACATCAACACTTTTTTGTAGCGTTTAGAGAGAACAGGATCCAATTCAGAAGCACATATCTTAAGGACAATCGCAGAAATACCATCGAGTCGCGTTCGCATGCTTTGTGGTGACCTAGATTAGACATGTCAGCAGAGACCATAGACGGAATTATATGCATTTCACTTAAAATAAAATCAGTCAAATATCCACGATCCCAAATTGTTAGAGATTATATATAGCTTCTATACGTGTTGTAACATAGAAAAAGTTACTGAATGAGGAATGACCAAAACGGAATCTGGAAATGCAAAGGTAATCTTTATAACATCAACAAAATATAATACTCGCCAGCGGCATGAAATAGGTAAACCACTGCTAGTGGTGGACTACTTAGACCGTATATTATCCCCATTTATCCAACGTATTTATGAGGATTGGGACATAGACATTAGTGTCTATAGGTACGGTATATAACAATACGGCGCCTCATTCTATCAGAAAATAAAGACTTGGCCAATTCGCAGACACGTTTAAATTATTACGAGCAGACACAAAGAGGCTTCTGTTGTGTTCGGAACTATCAATCTGGTATAGGCGGAAAAGTGATTCCTGTAGTTTTTAGCGGCTGAACAGGCCGATGTGAAGCAAATAGAAGACAGAAGCTTCACTTGTTATTTTCCGAAATCATCTCATTATTCGCATGAGGAAAACTAAGAATATATATCGATGTGATCTCTCGAATAAGTTCAGGAAAGGAATCCCAATCAGTATGCTGATGACAAAAAGAAGTCTCGTGAATAGAAAGTTCTTGTCTAATATAACAAATAACTGTAGATACTACAGTGTGATCGAAATTGCTAAGAGGACAGATTTGTGATGCTAAGGAAAAGCTTGGAAAGGAGATGAAGTGAAGAAATCATATAAAGAAGAATATTGATCAGATTAAAGAAAACACGGAGGGAAATCAACAACTTGAGGGAAAGATTGAGTAGCTGAGAAATTGAAAGTCTCTACATTAGTTACGTTAAATTGATTCAGCTATTTGACGTGGTGAGCATTAAACTCATCAAACACAAACATGTTTGCAGATGAATGAGGACAGCGAGAGAGAGAGAGAGAGAGAGAGAGAGAGAGAGAGAGAGATTTCTGTATTGTCACAAATTGTGTCAAATATGTTACAGTCCTGAGAAAAGGAGAGCGATAAACGAAAAGATAGCTAACAGAATGCCATAACTAAAGACAAAAACACATTGAAAAATTACGTGGGGACTCAAGGGACACTTCCTTTGCAATTGGTAGATATTCTAGAACGTATACATCAAAGCCATGCATATGTACTCTAGCATCTTGTCGACAAAGAGGAATACAGCCTAGAACAAAGAATTCATTGGTAGCGATAGAAGAATTTCAATTAGTTTCGCAAAGTGCGAAAATATCTGGAGGATGTTCTAAGAAAAAAAAAGTGCTACACAACAGCAATTGATAAGAATACCACGAATATTGGAGAATGAAAGGCTGTGGTGTGTAGGCGATATATTGTTTACTGGTTTAATCTATTTTTCTTTTCATTATATCTGACAGAATACGATTTTGTTTTAAGAAGGAAAAGGTCAAAATAATTATCATTCTCCATCAGCCATGGCAATACAAACTGAGCATAAGTTGTCTAAGTCTAAATCATAATGTGGCCTAGTGGAAATACTATACAGGGAAATCAATCCATGCGAAATATAGCATTGCAAATGCCCCGATATTATGCAACTGTTTATTCGAGTAGCCTCTCTAGGCATTACCAACAGGTTTGCGTTCTTTATTAACAGTCGGATGCAGCAAACAGAAAAATACCATCATAATGAAAAGTCGCATCCCAGGTCAGTTTTATATCAAACAAAAGATTAAGACTAAACAGGAAAAAATGGATAAACATCTACTCCTGTTCAAAAATATGGACAGAGTACTGGCGGGAGGATAGGTGAACCTATCTAACCCGATTAACCTTTTCACAACACAGGAGGTTGGGCGCACTTATCAAGGCATAATAGAAATCAATCAATAAATATGGAAATATATATATATACACACGAGAGTTAAAAAATTTGATGCCAAACTAAGAATTAGCATTGGATAAACGTGACAGAAAAATGAAACATTTCAATCTAAGAAATTAGAAAGAGCTCTTAGAATCAGTAAAATGGAATCATTTATCAAAATTATACTTTGAGAATGATTGCCAAAGACTTGTGCTGCAATAATCAAGGCTAAAGGAGGATATTTTGACCAGTGTAACATTTAGTAAAAAATGCTTTTTTTTTTTACCCTAATTAAAAAATCATGTCTCACTTTTTTTTATCAATATATAATAATTTTCTCATATTTCAAGTGAAAACAATTACTTTTGAGGCCAATTTTAAAAATTTCCAGTGTAGTGTGTTACTTTATAAATAGTATAAAATTATCTTCAATTATAGATAGACCATTTTTATCAGTAATGTTTATATCGCCTATACAAAAAGGATTAGTAAAAATAACAAAACTTATAAACGTTGTAACTCAAAACGCTTTTCTTACAAATTCTTACAAATACAAATAAAACAATACGGGACGTGTATGTGATACTGTCATAGTGTTTAATATTTTAGTTTATGACAGTAACAGACTGTAAGGCAAACGACCGAAAATATGAAGGATTTAGAGTGACCCTTCTCTTGAGTGTTGGTGGCTCAGAAGCAGCCAGAATTAATTTTACTCAGGCCTTTGCCATGAGAGGAAATACAAGCTCGACCACTATATATATATATATATATATATATATATATATATATATATATATATATATAGTCGTTGGTGTGACGATAAACTACGCCCGGCAGCAAAACCTGTGATCGAGAGATTCCCATTCATCGACAAATAATGAAACCACAATTAAAAACACTATGAAGATATAAAGAGATATAAAGAAATATTTTATAGTAAAATAACAGAAATACATTTCTATATAAAAATTTACTAACAATACATAATTGTAGTGCTTTCCCCCAAATCCGTTTAAAATGGTACACATAACTAACATGAAAGACCTCTTTCATGACAATAAACTATTTCTCAAATCAAACTTTAAATTAAATCCAAAATTTAGCTTCAACAAAACTACAATAAAAAACACATCACCACATCTAGTAATTATGCCCATACAAAAAATGTATATGAACAAAAGGTGCACTATTTATATTATTCGGATTATTGTCCTCATCTTTGTCGCCATGTTTATTACAACCTTTCGGCCGTCGTACGCTCCGGCCTTGAGGACACATGGCACAGTGGATATAGGCGATAGTTACATCCAGTGACAGGACCCAGAGTGTGAGTTCAATACCTGGTTAAGGCGGTGGAGAACTTGGAGAAAGAATTAAGCAGGAGAAAACTGATAACTGACATCCATTAGTCATGGCACGTGGAACTAGAACAGTCTACCCCTGTGAGCGAAAGAGAGGGTTCAGTTCGACAGTCCAACCACCTGAAGAAGGCCGGAGCGTACAACGGCCGAAACGTTGTGATAAATATGACAACAAAGATGAGGACAATAGTCCGAATAATGCAAATAGTGTACGTATTACCTCATCTTAGAAATATAGACAGATACTGAACAAAAGGTGTATATCATCTACCATGTATTCAACTGTGAAAGTAGAATAATGTTTTTATTAATTCCAAGCCCCCAAGAAAAGTAAATGCCAGCATTAGATGACCATAAGGTATCTAAATTCCCTTAAACAAAAAAATCAAATCAAATTATATATTACGTGCACGACGGTCATCATGTTCAACTTTATGGAATATATTTGTTAATGCATGATTTCACAGAATTAAATTTTCACAAACATAGAGTGTTCAGTGCTTGATTGGTATTTCGTATTGTGAAATGATTACAATAGGGTGATCGATGTTAAATATAAATGTACTGAAAGGAGATCAAGACCAGTAATCAGTTTGTAAATACGACACAATTCAATGGTAAATGATCATAAGTACGACGAATGAAGGCGCTGAATCCGTGTATTCTCACAAGAGTCAGTACTAAAGCCATGGGCTGATGTATCAACTACCGACTCCTCATGCCGATCGGATGATTTTCATCCAGGTCGATGACCCCTTTTAAGAAGAACCTTCTTCAAATTACAGTGATTGACAATTCATCCAACTCAATAAGATTCTTGTTCAATTGCCAATATTATCTAAGTTGATGTTTATATCATGAAATGCTGTCAGTTATTTGTGATTCTATTTTTGTATCAATAGATATTCACAAAGCTTAACTTTGTCTTGAAAATAAGTAAAAGAAGAACACTTGACATGAGATGGCGTTGCACCGCCAATCCATTGAGAATAAGTTTTCTAATTTTTGACGCTTCTGGTGATAAAATAAAACGATAAATACCATGAAATAATTTAATTTAATTATCAATCGGCATAAATACTGAATAGTAACTCTGGTAGGAAATGTAATTTCTAATATTTTGGTCACTTTATTTTAGCACATTTTAGTATTATTGTAGTATTTTAATCACTTTGACTGCAATCAAACTATTATCCTGTTAACTGCGACTCTGATTTTATTCTTACGTGGGTTTTATTTGGGTTTTTATTTTCGGATTTATTTTATGGCATTTTGTATATTTATCCTGTCATTTGTTGATTTCAACATTGCCTTTGCTAGTAATAAGAAATCATTCTTTGAAACGGAAGCTTCAAACATCAATGGGGCAATGTTGTTAAACTTTTGTTGCTAAAAATATGCATTCCATCGTTATCAATTGGTCCGACCATCTTATGAAACACTGCATCACATGGAATATCCTGGATAACGAAACAAAAAAGATTATTGACTTCATCATCATAGTCCTTCAAATTAAGAAGTTGTAACACTTTTTAGTTATAGCATATGTAACAGATGTCATAACAGATATTAGATTATGTAATTTAATCTGATTACAGACAATTTGTTGCTAAACTGACAACACAGCCAACGAAATAGCTAGCTTTCGACCGTATAAATCAAAAATCAAGTAAAAAATCACATCTGTATAAAATCCGAATCCTTAAACATCAAAGTGTAAATTTATCATTCAGTAATAAACTAGAGTCTAAATTGATGTCAATTATTCTTGATCAAAACAAAAGACAAAATTCAAATCTTCATTACCGAAGTGCGTAAAAGCATTATAAGAATACTTAGAAGAACAAAGATATATCCATGAGACGACAAACTTGAGTTGACAAAATTGATAAAAGAAAGGTAGAAGCATAAGAGGATTAAAATGGAAGCAAAAATACTAAACAAATAAAATGAGAACTTATTAACTGCTTGAGTAACTAATATCTTCGGCTAAATGGAAACAGAATTAGTCGTGTGAAACTGCATGCGTTAATATAAAAAGAAAAACGGAAACTTACAATAAAATCATACAATCAAATCCGAGTCAGAAATAATGTCCCGGTTTCAAAAACATTTTAAATTCCATTTGAATCCTGCCTACACTAAACTAAAGATGTCCGCAGAAATAGAATATACACCAAAATATACATCCAATCATTACAAAATCTGTTTTCTAACATAAACAATAATGAACCTTCTGATGAGGAAATTAAGAAAACTATTAAAAATAAATCATAATGCATAACCTGACATTCATGCTAAACTATTTCAAACAATTTACTTTTTCCCCTAATTCCTTTACTATTTTTTTATGAAAGAAATCTGGAATCAGAAATGAATCCCCAAGATGTGGGGTTTATCAGGCATTAACACTTTGTAAAAACAAATGTATAGATCTTCACACATAAAGAGGTGTCTTAATTGGATTAATTATGGTAAAGGTATTAATAAATATTCTATTAAATATGCACTCATCGTTTTATGAAATTTAATTCCTCATGATCTAATTTCCGTTTTGGT
Organism: Acanthosepion pharaonis; assembly: GCA_903632075.3. Lineage (NCBI taxonomy): Eukaryota > Metazoa > Mollusca > Cephalopoda > Sepiida > Sepiidae > Acanthosepion > Acanthosepion pharaonis. Next base: position 2,016,037 of record CAHIKZ030002666.1, read on the forward strand.
AAAGGATTCACTCATGGTATACATATCATCAAAAACCTTTAGTAAATTGCATACAAAATAGGAAATTGTATACTTGCAATGTCGACCTCAAAACAGCATATGATCACATCGATAGAGATGTCCCCACCCACGTCCATGACAAAACTTTCCAAGCGCCGAATCTACTGAATGTATTAATCTAATGGAGGAAGTTAATCAGTCAACGAAATCTTACATGTTTAGCGAGGTAAAGTTAAACATGATAACCCTCACCAGGATGACAACATGCAGGGAATAAGAACTCCTATCTATTTAATCATGTCTTAGACTATGTTCTGCGCCTTTACAAATACAGATGTGAAGATATGGGCAGTGTTCATTTAAGCATTTCAAACCACATCCCAAACGAATTTACCAACGGTCCGCCAAAAGTCCGATGATGTAGGTATTACTAGTTGGCATAAGAATGATCTTGAATAGCAAATCAATATCCTCTACAAAGTGTTTTAAGAAGTAGTACTCAAAATAAAGCTTTTTGTGACATAAACTATTAGCAGGAAATAGAATATAGGCAATGACGGTACATAACAAATGTCCAAGAGGTGGAATTAGTAACTAGAAAGGATGTAAAATATGTCGGTGTATGGATCAGTGATAGTATAGGAGATTAAAAAATTGAATATAGAAGAGATTATGCTAAATGTAGTTTCTCCCTCCATCGCAAATTTCTATAAACCAAAACATTAACTTGAAAATTATAGTGAAGTTCTTAAATACCTTAGACAGATCGAAATTTGCAAATGGATTCCATAAATGGCAGTAAACATGTTGAGAAATATGTAAACTGTCAATTGTATGTAAGCGCTTTCTAAGATCAATGGTTGTCATCAGAGGTGAACAGTGACGATAAGTGGAGTACGACCTCACATTAGATGCCAAGGATTAGACCCTATTGTCACTGAATACGTGAAAATATGAACTGAAAAAAAAGGAAACACTACGTTGGTGTGGAGAGAAGGACTGAATAAAGAATAACACGCGAAATGAAACAAAACGATTCTTAGACGTAAACTTTTTCTAAACTCCGACCGCTCGTTCGCTATCTCACCAGCTGATTTTTATTCTTTTTATTCATTTTGTCTAGTGACATTTGTTCTACGTTATTGTTTTAGTGGCATTTCTTTCTAAAAAAATTTCAGTGTTTATTTGTTTTATATATCTCACTATGCATAAAGTAGACATTGATGCTATTCCTCGCTCCATCTCTAGAATGATAACAGAGGGTTCCCAGATTCCTATATATTCGGAATATCAGGCTTTGATAAAACAGCTGAAAAAATTCCAAGCCAAAAAGGACAAAATGGCTAAGTGATAAATTGTATTGTTGCTGTTTCTCAAACAGTGGCTTAAAAAGCATTTGTCGTAACTTTTCTTGAATTCGATCCCGGCCAAGGAGACAAACCTGTAAACATAGCTAGTTGGATGTATACACGAATGCAAACGACCTTACATGTCATCATTGACAACGACCGGATAAGGACATCGGAGTATGATTGTAATTGTTCTTGAAGCTCGAACTAATTTTACTTACAGTGAAATTGTTGTCAAATTTATTTTATTTTAAAATTGCCGACATTTTCACTATTGTTTTCCCATCATTCAACAACTATACAATACTATCTTTGTCCCTTTTACGTTATATTTTTCTTAAAAATTGATGATAATTTTAATTTATTTAAAATTAAAAAGAAATAATTAACAGTACGTTCATTATTATATTTACTTGAAATATGATGAAAACAACTGAGTTGCATAATAAAATATCGCACTACAAATATATTTTTAGTAATACAGATATACGCTGAAATCCACCTGTTTTGATATCCTTTCATTCTGAAAGTTTTAAAATCATCATTTGGTTAATATATATATATATATATATATATATATATATATATATATATATATATATATAAGTGAATATAAAGTCAACACTTAGACGCGACAGTCTGTTTCATGCTAGATGCAATCGTCAGGCCACGCTCCATCTCTAGAATGATAACAGGATTTCCCAGATTCGTGGCCTGACGATTGCATCGAGCATGAAACATCCCGTCACCTCTAAGTGTTGACTTCAATGTTCACTTTGATATATATATATATATATATATATATATATATATATATATATATTAATTGAGTTCCAACCACTTGGGACGATTTTATTCTTTAAACTACTAATTTTACTTTTCGAAAGTAGATCTGATAGAGAAAGTTTCATTAACCTCGTATAATGAAATATATAATATATATAAACGCTGTGACGAAGGTTTCTTCTGATTATGTTAGTTTAAAAACGACCTTAATGTAGGCGGTTGGATATACTTGTTGAATTGCAGATTGTACTAAAAAGTTTTGTCAGCGAGATAATTGTTTTCTTTACTCTGACAGTCAAATATAAACACCAAAATCTCATCTTTAAAAATCTGCTACATTAGGTTTCTTTCTGTTAAAAATGTTCAATAATCAAAGTTTTCAGAACCAAATCTTGGGTATTGAAATTGTGAAGACACTGTGTACATAAGCTTATCATACAAAGATACGTATATTTTAAAACAATCTATCTTAGAAAATTGTAAAGTATGAAACGAAAAATTAATTCGGAACATTATGCATCTAATTAATGAATATTTGATTATTAATAAGCATATCAGCTGGTTTTAATTTACATTTTGATATTTAATGATAATTGTATATTAATGATGTAAATAAAAGGAATGGAACTTGTAAATTTCTTATTTGTTGAAATATTGATTAACGAGTTTCTCGTGATAACTTTTATCCTTTATATATGTGCCGTTGGGTTCAGTTTTATTTTCATCCCCAATATATTTATTAAAATGAGAATCAAAAGAGAAACAAGACAAATGTTTATGCGTCTGAACAAACTTTATGGTTACGTTTCGTTGCAAGAATATTACTGAAAGTTTACTGAAGGCGGTCATTGAAAATTTGAAGTTGATTGGTTCGAATTTGGACGAGAAGACAAGATGCGTGTGTAGATGTGTGGGACAGACTTATTATATCCATCAAATGTTTTATCTTTAAGGATAAAAGAAGGAATTTCAAAACAGGAATATGATTGAAGAGAAATAATGATAAGAAAAGAATGATAGAAACAAAAAAATAAACACAAATAAAAGAAACAAAAAATAAACGGAAGGAAAGAAAGCAAGGACAATCTTTTACAGAGCTGGGAGCGTTTGAATTTTCTTAAAATATCAATATCAAATTATGTTTATACACACGCACACGCGTGCACATACACTGATATATATATATATATATATATATATATATATATATATATATATAGATAACTAGGACTCGTTTCGAAAACCCTCGAATTTTTGATTTGCTAATCAAATCAATCTCGAGGGAAAAAAGGTTTTTAAAAAAGAAAGAGCTACAAACATGAACATAAAAGAGCTACAAACATGAACATGAAAGTCAAACTTTCCCTGACGATCCGTTTAGGTGAAACCTAGGTAGGTTTGTCTGGCTCACTAGGTGTATCTATCTATCTATCTATCTATATATATATATATATATATATATATATATGTGTGTGTGTGTGTGTGTGTGTGTATGTGTGTGTATGTGTGTGTGTCTGTGTGTTATTTTATATGTGCAGTATTTAGTAGAAAGTGCTCAATATCAGTGATAGAGCTAACATATACTGTTGTATGGATAATAGTTTGTGACCATGGGTTTCACGATTTTGCGATCATTAGACAAACTGTTTTTTTTGTTTTTTTTAATCTATAATTTTTATCTATCTATATGAGAGTGGCAGCACAAACAGACACAGAAGTAAATCCCCCTTCCACCACCAAACACAGTCAAACAAGCATAAATAGATCTATTTTTTTTAAATATGCCATTTTGTTTGATGAACATAAACTGAAAAAAAAAAAAAAAAAACCCAGGGTCACAAACTGATATTCACACAAATGAGTATATATATATATATATATATATATATATATATATATATATATATATTATTACTGTTGACATATTTGGTCTTGTGCACCTGCTATACATCATGATATTAATGACAATATCCAAAGAAGGGCCTGTAAGATAATCGATCCTGACATGGCATCTCGACTTCAGTCATTTTCTTACTGACGTGGCGTGGCTTCCGACTGACTTTACTACAAATATTCTCCTGATAGCTATTGCGAGTAATTTTTCCCCTTATGTCCCTACTTCATAAATTTAAGCATGTTACTAGATTGGCATCTAGGCCCCACACCTTTTACTGTTGAATTACTTAAATGTAACCGCCACTTATATTCCAACAGTTTCTTTTCACACTCTTCCCGCCTGTGGAATTTCTTTCCGTTTACATTTCCATGATGACTACAATATTCAAATATTTAAACGTCAAATCCATCATCTATTTTCTTGAATCCAGTTCATCTTTTATCCCTTCCTCAGTCTTCTCTGTTCTCAGTATTCTCTTTCACTTTCACACCCTGAAAACCCCTGAAATACTAAATACTAACGGCATTCCCTCCGTGCTTGAGGTGGTGGTGGTGGTGGTGATATATATATATATATATATATATATATATATATATATATATATATATATATATATATATATATTACCTGTGCTGCCGGAACCGACGACAAGAAAATTATATTATAAGTAATATGTATTATATTGTAAGTAGTTTTCGTTTAATCCAAGTACAATTTTGTAATTTAAAATTGTTATATAGGAGTAAAGGGCGCATTTCCTAACATTAGGATGTTGGAATCGGAAACATCTTATTTAAAAAATTAAGATTTTTTTTTTGCGCTGGGAGGGTCCTCATACACTCGATCCCTCCTTATATAGGGCTGTTAAACTAACGTATCCCATGGATATCGGCAGAATTGTCCTGGATGGACGGATGACGTCGAAGTTGGGTACAGGAAGCCTGGGAAAATCTGCTACAGATTTCTGCTACAGATTTCCGCCCGCTATGTGAATAGGTTGACGATTTTATCTTTTTTCTTGTATCAGACCTAACGAACGTCCTTCAAGATAGCCAGTTTGAATGCGAATGGCCTGAGGGATCGAAGTAAGGCAATCCGTCTGCATCACAACCTCTTGTCGTTCGGTGTGGATGTCACCGCGATCCAGGAAACCCAATTTGTTTGTAATGTTGATGCTTGTGTGCTGTATAACGACTTTGTCGTCAATTCAGCATATGGGGACAGGCTGGCCAGGGAGGCGTCTCTGCTATTTAAGCGCATCCTGGATGCGAAGGTGCAGCTTGCTCATGTCGATGCCGATATTCCGTGAAGAGTGGTTCGTTTCGGATCGTTGCGGTTTATGCGCGCAACAAGGGCGTGTTTCGTTTTTTCGGCAGTTGGGATCCTGGTGAACCGAACGCGCCTAGTCTTAATCGGGGACTGGAATACCCTCCTGGACCTCAAGATAGACAGGAGGCGGGTACCTAGTGGAAAGCGGGCGATCGTAGCTTGGTTAATCTGATCTCATCGACAGATACTGGGGCGATCACCCCGAGAGGAAGAAGTGGATGTGGGATCTTCAGTGGCCTTTAGCCCAGGTGGTTAGTTACCAGGATATAAAGTGAGTTAGGCGGGCCACCACAGATTTGATAGATTATCCCACGTTCCACTAGTTAGGCTATTCGGGCCACAAACTCATTTGTGCCCGGGTGGCGTTAGATAGTAGGCTTAGAATCGCTCTTAAGGATCGTCTTTCCCGGGTTGAGGCTTGGGGAATCCCCTATCGATAACTGTAGATATAGAGAACCTGGAGTGTTTGACTACCAAGCATTAGATGGGTCAGGTAACGAGCCATAGGACAAAATTCGTCGTGGTTTCGATCGCTACATTCGTGAGGTTTCGACCTCGGACGGGCGATTCGGCGGCATTTCGGGAGCCGCTTTACCAATGAGACTTTTCTCTTTGACGAGGAGTTTTGTAGCTATTTGGCTGACTTTCCTCGGCTTTCGCCGACTGAAGCGGCTAGCTGCGAGGGAGAGATCTACGCGACATTGAAGAAGTTCGTCAGAGTCAGATCGCCTGGTCTTGATGGTTTGCCGTATGAATATCTTTGTCTCGATTTTGACTGTCGTTTTCAACAACTGGTTCCGCCAGGGGTGCGTCTCTGACCGGATCTCCAGGAATGAAATCATGCTGTTGAAAAAGGGAGAGATTTAGATGACTACAGTTCCATAAATCTGCTAAACACAGAATTAAGGATTTTGGCCAAGATCCTGACGGAGTGTTTGCAGTCTGTTGCCGAGACTCTGTTGGGACCAGAAGAGACAGCAACAGGCATCTTATTCGTATGACCATATAGGTTTTAAAGACGACGACCAAGCCGCGTTGATCAATTTTGATCAGTCGAAGACATTTAATAGCGTTGACCATCGCTACCTGACTGCTGTCCTGCAGGCTGTCGGATTCGAAACCGATTTCTGTTGGTGGATTAGCCTCGAGTATCGCTCTTTTTGGTACAGGTGAACGGGAAGCTGTCGTGCGCTTTTGCGCTGTCTCGGTCGGTTCGTCAGGGTTATCCACAGTCGCTCCAACTTTACGTTTCGGCGTTGGAGCCTCTCCTTCGCCGGCTGTGGGACAGTGCGTGCTGTCGGGACCTACGTGGAATCGCTGTTCCTGGTGGGGCTCGAACCAGGGTTTCCGCGTATGCCGATGACGTATCTACATTCGTGTCGTCCCCCGGGGACATTGAGGTGGTAGTGAAGGCGCTTGAACGGTACAAAAAGGTGACAGGGGCCCAGATTAACCACGACAATAGTTCCAGCTTGTTGTTGGGTGCCTGGAAGGGAGTATCTTCCGAGTCCCTTTAGTTGAATGGACGGTCCTGTCTGCATGAGTGTGGTTTTAACCCGACCTCCAGCTGGAGAAAACTTGGTCAGAAGTACAGTCAAAAGGTCAGCGCGGTGACTGAAAGTAGATGTTCTTGAAGGGTAGAACTGAGGCGTGTGCCAATTACGTCTTGTCATTGATCACTTGGCTGTACATCCTCTCTGAAAAGAAAAAGAAGAAAGCGATCAAGCGATTGCTATTCTCTGTTTTGTGGGGGTACAAAAACATCATGTCGATAGAGAAGTCTGTGCTGAACTTCCGGGTCATTCCTGCCATCTCGCGGGCTAAGAGCACCAAGCATATTCCAACAGATAATGGATACTATACTTGCCAGTTTGGATTGTGCTCAAGCATATTTGGATGAAGTAATTATTACAAGTAAGACCCAAAAGCAACATGCAGAAGATGTAATGAAAATATTTGAGAAAATCAAAGGATATTGTTTTAAGATTAGTGAAGGGAAATATGAATTGTTTATGTCCAGACTTAAATATCTTGAACAAATTATTGATGAAAACGGTAGGCGACCAGATGCTTCAAGAGCGAACGTAATAAAAGACATGACACACACACACGCACACACACACACACACACACACACACACACACACATATATATATATATATATATATATATATATATATATATATATATATATATATATACCAAACATGCACAAATTAATAGTAGTCTTGAATAAACTGCTAAAGGCTTTATAATGAAAATGAGGACGCAATTTAAGATTTAAAGGAAAATATTACGGAAAATAATGCATTTTCATTATTTAATGATGTACTTATGTACGCAGAAAGAATTGTGATACCAGCATCGTGGCAAAAAACGTATGCTAAAAGAATTTCACATTAGGACATCCAAGAATTTCTAGAATTAAATCCTTAATGAAGTGTTATAAATATTGGCCAAAAATGGAATAAGATATCAAACATTAAGTGAAGTTGTCCTCTGGCAGAGAAGTCACCGCCTATCAAAATTCAACCTTGACCAAAAACCCATATGCCATGGTCCAGAATACATATATACTTCACAGGACCGTTAAACGGAGCATACTATCTGGTGGTAGTTGATATTTAAATGGCCAGAAATATTAAAATTAGACCAAATACCACGGGAAAGATAAATTTCCTACACGAGATTTTTGCAACGTTCGACGTTCCTGATTCTATCGTTTCAGACAGTGAGACACAATTTACATCTAGTGAATTTAAGGTTTTTTTGTAAATCATTAACAATAAAACATATTAAAAATCCTCAATATCACCCAAGATCAAAAGGACAAGCGGAGCAGGTTGTAGATACGTTAAAAATGCATTAAAATATTGGAGGAATCAGATGAAGTAATGCTGTAACAATTCCTGAGTGTTTTCAGAATGACACCAAACCTGAACACCGTGTCTGGAATGTTGCCTGAAGAGTTGATGTTCGCCAGGAAGATTAAGTCCTATTTAACAAATTATTACCAGAAGTTAAGGCGAAATCATCAAGAAATAACAATATAAGTAATAAGGTATTTTTAAAAATATATCAACGTGGAAAAGAATTGAGGGAAGATGACTTTATAAAAAAAACGGATCGAAAAATGACATACTAAGTACAGGGATAAAAGTTGGAACATAAACGACATTTTAATCAGTTAAAACGCAGATTCACAGTTATAGAAAGTCCCCAAAAAGAGGTACCTACGGAAATTTTGTATGACACGTTTGACGTACCCACGCCATCAGAAATATTTGAAGCAAGGTTTTATGGCAAGAGAAAAAGAATAGCAACAGAATTTCTAAATATTGAAGCGAAGCTGAAGAAATATAGACTCCAGAAGAATATAACTTGGGTTTGAACACGGATTGCCAGAGAGCAAGCACAGTCCACCCCATCTTGAAATAATTGGATCACATGACGGTTAAAGGAAAAATATATACGGGATTTAGTAACATAGAGATTTCAAGTCGTGCGAGGCTATCATCAGAGTCTAAGTGTATTTTTCGGAACATTGTTTTAAATTTATTTTCACTCTCCGTCCTCCTCTCGTAGACACCTTGTTAATGAGAGTGGGTTTGTATTAGCGATTGGTGGGGGCGTAAGGTATCTTATCACGGGGGAAGCGTTCTGGGGTTGGAGTTTATTTATGGCCACGGTCTTTCGTTGTTTGTAGTTTAATATCAGTTCCTACTGTGTGCTGACCAGGACTTATTCGTTGTGGTTTCATATCAGTTCTTACTATGTGGCGTTTCTTATAAAAAGCCCCGGAGTGTCTTTGTCTGGGATTCACAGTAAATACGTAGTTGTTTTTAGTATAGGTGTCCAATATTATTAATATTAATAAGTGCTGAGGGATTTAAACATAATCCCGTTAAGATTAATGTAAATTAGTTAAAGTTATGAATTTATAGATTGTAAATAATACTAGAGCACCCAATGGAATAAATCATGCTGTTCAACAAATATGCATACATATATTCATACATACATATATTTACATTTACGTGTCTATACATATATGCCACTATACACCACCACATATATGCACATGTATTCTTATATAATTTGGAATTTATTTCTATGCCTACATTTCGTGATTATTTCTCTACGTTGATTTAATAGTTTTTATTGATCTTTATATTTTATTATCCTGATTTTTTCCTCTAAACATAGCTTGCACATATTCCTAAAACTATTGTGGGGGGGTGTTCACGAAACTGAATTTTCCAATTTATTTGAGAGTTTTCTTTCAATTCCAGAAATTTTTTCGAAAGGGCTGTTTGGTGTTTTAATTTTGGATTGGTGAATAAATGTCTGTGTATTAATTTCTGCCAAGAAAACAAAACATTTTAATGTTTATTTTGTGCGGGGAACAGATATAATGCAACATAGATTTAGGATTCTTCAAATCCTAATATCTGCCCGAAATTTTACAATCTGACCATACATTTTTGGTTTTGTTGCACCCTATAGGGCATTATTGAAAATTAGATGGAAAAAGAATATTGTGCGTATTTACGATATATGTAAAGTAGTATTTCGAAACGTCGAAACATTAACTGAAAAAATCCTAAAGAAAAAATATATTTCGTTAATCTTCAATCAAAACTGTAAACTGTAAACATATAAATATATTTTTTTATCACTTTAAACGCTATTTTTGCCGATACCTATATTTTGCAGTAGACACTCGGCTTTTTTGTAAAAATGATATTATTCTCATCTCCAGGACTGATAACTCGAGAACACTTATTGAAGGAAAAAAATGTGTTCTCCACTAGGATTTGAACTTGCGTCCAAATTTACAGGAGAAACCATCGTTAGAAACAATCGTTAGATAAATTTACAGAAAAAAAACATCGTTAGATACTATCTGCTTTTTACAGACCGATCAAAATCTTGCATTGTAAGCAGATGTATATTAACTACAAACAGGATGAGAAAATCTTGAAAAACCCCATCAAAAATCATATTTTACACAAAATGCAATACAACCAATTTAATTCTAAAAGTTATTATTACTGTTACAGAGCATTTCTTGCTTTATTTAATTATAATACACGGAAAAATATTTGTGAGTATGAAAGAATGATGATCAAAATAAGCAACCATAATGTTTGTAATGTATTCAATACCTAAAACCTATTTTGCTGTCTGAATACATATATATATATATATATATATATATATATATATATATATATATATATATATATATATATATATATATATATATATATAATATTTAATGAAAGAAAACAGACCACTTTAAGGTACCATTACAATAATTTATTTCACCAAAATCCTTTACAATATTATGAAAGTACAATTGGTCGGGTAAATAAACTATTATAATTTTAAATATTTCTTTAATATGTTCTCGATAAATGTGTTAATAAAAATAGTAGTTAACTTATATTAAGTCCCTAAACTATTTACTTAAAACTAAATGTTTAAATTGATAACATTCATCATTTTTTAGACATCTAAAATTCTATCAAGCATTGAAATCTATATTTTACATAATTTTGTTAAAACAAAATTACAGCCTTTTCGATTCACTTCCCTCTCCCCCTCTCTCTTTGCCGTAAAACTCATTTAGATATATCTGTATTACTTGTCTGTCTCCTCTCTCCTTTCCATTTTTCCTTTTCTTTTCCCCCCACTACCTTCCCATTCCTATATATAATTTCCGTTAAGTTAACCATCTAAATAGGTCACGATTAGGTCACTCCTCCTACCCCAATATAAAACATGCTTAAGAGAAATATGAAATTTCCCCCTCTCTATACTATACCTTGTCTCGTTGACTACAACGATCATCCTCCCTGTTAAATTACAAAAAATTACACTACCCATCAATTTCTAATCGCATTTTTCCTTTCATTTCTTTGTTGGAAGTGTTACCTGATGATCCGGAGTCCTTTAAAAAGGATTTTGGTGAAATAAATTATTGTAATGGTACCTTAAAGTGGTCTGTTTCTTTCATTAAATATTAGCTCTGGATTCGCATTGAGCTCTCAGGGTTTCATCCTCCTTGGAATTACCCATTCGGTTTACCAAGTTCTTCGTAACTTAATTAATTTATATATATATATATATATATATATATATATATATATATATATATAGATAGATAGATAGATAGAGCAATGAATCTCTCTCTCTCTTTCTCACTCTCTCTCTCTTACGTGCTAATACCTCCAGAAAACATCACAAAATATTCAGTACATGTTTGTTTGAAAATATGTCTTCAGAATCATGTGCAATGTGCGGGAACATCCCAACGGATCCCTATCTATCTATCTATCTATCTATCTATCTATCGTGAGGTGGATAAATCAAATAACTAGATAGCAACCGTGTATACTCGCGTTATCATGCATACAAAGGTAAGCAAATAAATATTTACTCAATTTACTATAAGATGAAAATAAAACAGCGCTCAATATGGTTAAACGGAGCTAAGAAATATACATTAATAAACCTACATTTAAAGTGCGACTTAAGTTTCGTTGTTCTACCAGCTCATCAGGCACGAATTATTACATATGATTTCGAGGCCCCTTCAAGTATATACATTTTTTGTAAAATCTTGAAATTCTTTGAAATTAACCTTTTGTTAAATATAATTTCTATGACTACTTAAATGCATCCTAAAGTTACATTCAAAACCGGGTATCAGCTAATGGTGACGCATTTTAAAAATGTCAATTCATCTAGACATGAATGAATAACATGTACTTCCAACCTGTATTTCTCACTTGTTTCAATTAACCCTGATCCGTCTTTTGATTGGTTAACCTAGACATACCCTCCAAAAATTTTGAAGTATTGTTCATCTCTCCTTTTTATCTCTTAGATAAGCTAACGGATTGTCTTCTGTTTTCAAAAATAAGTCATTATCATTATAAGTTACTTAACACCGCCTGAGCAGATATGAGCAGAAAATTCTTGCGCGTGTTAGGATGCCCGATATAGCTTTTAAGAAAAATGAAATATATTATATTTACTCATTGAATTTCATATCTACATATGTGTTCTGTTATCTTCTGCTATCGCTCAAACAATTTTATCATTGTTTGCCACCGGTAAAGATTATCTTTTCTTGCAAGTAACTTTTTGCCATTTTTTTAATTTTTCTAATCTCCGCTCCACTCCCAAAATTTTTTTTTACTGTTTTGTGAAAATAATTCTGTAAAGAATTGAATAAGTGTTTATCTGGAAAATATCGTGGGGAATTGAATATTTTTATCCAATTTGGGACAACATCAGAAATATATAACGGTCTAATATTATACTGATGAAACATACGAACTTTGTGAATTAATTCTGGATGCTTTCTAGCATTAGAACATCACCCATGACTTCTTGAGTTATTCTGGTAGCAACTTCTATTCGAACATTTCTTCCATACATGACATACACAATACATCCACTTGTAACACTTAAATAAGGAAGATAAACTGCATATTCGTGACATTATTCTGTAAGATGATGATAGAAGTAGATTTTTATCAACTTTCAGAATGTATTTTAAAGATACGGTTTTGTTATCGAATGTAAAGGATTAATGACAAATATACCGTCTAATTTATATTCCCGTATTTTATATGAAAGTCCAACATCAAACAAGGAACAACGTCGAAGTAGAATAAATGATTTTGAGTATGATGATAAAATCCCGAGACTTATAATGTTGATTATTCTTAAGTATTTGCTTAACATCTCTGATAACATCTTAAATCCTTTCAACCGAGCGCGGAGAATGAAGAAGGATTAAGTAAACATTAGAGGAATTAATAAAATCAGGACAGTCAGAATTTAAAACCATGAAGCTTAATTATCAAACGATGTGCTTTCTTTTAAGTTTTATCAACCATATTGTTTGTCATACTGGTCTAAAACCAGGACTCTTCAAAAACAAAAAGAGCCAATATCAACTACTTTTGAGTCCCTAGAAGTAAAAATAATATCCTAAATTGTTTATTGGCTCGAGATTTCGATATACTGTAGTTATATGAATATTCCATAAAAATCGTTATCTTTGCCAGATTAATTATTCTCTTCATAATCATATTATATATTATTATTCTCCTAATAAACTAATTATTATTCTCCTTTTCACTCATATTTTCACACAAGCCAATAAATTCTGCTCTGGGTTTAGCGAAGTGCATTTTACATTTCAAGAGCGAAATATAACACCTGTTGTGAAAAAGTTTCATCCAGTATATTTCAGATTTGCAAATCAAGATAAAAAGTGGGCATCACATTGCTGTAATAACTGTGGAACACATCTGTGGCTTTTGCCGTGCCCATGTTTTGGAGAGAGGTAATCGATTATGCCTCTGAAGTGTATTATGCCTCTCAGTACTGCTATGTTCCAGATTGCATCAACAGAAACTATTAGTTGGTGATGTGTGGATTTCCCATTTCCGTGATCGTCACAAGGATCTAGACCCATTCTTTCTTAAAAAAGTAATATAATGTACTGAAATGATAACAACGATTTCATGTAATCATTTAACATCAGTTACAATTCAGAGTTCATTGATTCCTCGAAGACAAATCTCAAAAGCTGTCTTGTTACACAATGGTAATTTTTTTACCTTCAATCAGTTGGTCATGCAGTCCAGATAAAATAATCTTATGACAATATGAAACAACTAATGTCATATATCGCCTCTGATCAACATAATTGGTAATTTTATGGAGATTTGAATGCTCTTCCTGTCTGCGAGGATTGCAAGTTAGATAAAATAAGGTAATGTTATTTTATTTGTGAATAGGGGAGCCTACACATAACATCTCATTACATCAAAAGAAGTTGACCACTACGACAATCACTGAAACCTGGGAGGGAAAATATTCAGCATCCACTATTTGTTGAGTCAAAAATTGTTGTTGTCACCTCAACCTTGGTCTTCTGAAAGATTTCATGAAAGCTCTGGACAAAACAAAGGCAGCATTCAAATATATGCAGAATAAAATATCTCAGGAAAAGTGAAGCAAAGATAAAAGAAGGTATCTTTTGTTGGTCCTCAGATTCGTAAAAGAAGAAAATATTAATCGTTCCAAAATTAAGTTAGAAGCAGGAAATGATAAAAACTTTTATGTGAAAAAGGAACGAAATAGACTGAGAAGGTAAGCCTGAAACCATCTTTTAATAAACAGCAATGTAAATATCAGTGTAAAAATGGTTAAGATGCAAAATTAATTAAGCAAATGTACGTAATATAAAACATGATCTGTAGATAAGGCAAACATAAAGATATTTACGTTTGGCATTTACAGTGTGAGGTGCAAGTATCAACATAATAAATTGCAGAGAACAAATCGTTGGGTAGCATCAAGATTAGACTTAGATTTCTTTAGATTACATACCTAATATTTTCTTTAGATTACATACCTAATATTTTATTTAGATTACATACCTAATATTTTATTTAGATTACAGACCTAATATTTTCTTTAGATTAGAGACCTAATATTTTGTTGAGGCGTAATGGATATCAGCTGCGACTGAGAAATCGAAGAGCCGAGTTCGAATTCCAGTCACGATCGCTGCATTCACTGGGCGTGCAAATAACCTTGGCTAAATTATGAATCCCTCTCTTCTCCCTCCTGTTATGGGTTAAGTAGCAAGACGGACTGGGTTATAAACCTTGGTTGGCAACCAGTCTAGCGCAGAAAGTAATGACTGTGGGAAAATTTTCTGCCTAATCAGTTATGAATCGAATGAGACATAATCGCCCAGTCGTGTATCACGTGGTGGCACTAAATTAACTCAGCACATCGTTTCAACTTGTTTACTCGAGAACATTGCTTAGTTAAATCTTAAATTCTGAAACCTTTGGATTAAAAATCAAGATTTAAATTTCAACAAGTTGACTTTTCTTATCTTTTCAACTTCAGTGGATCACTGATTTCTCTCAGTTTTAAAAATACGATCCTACTTTATCGAATTTAATATAATTATTCATTTCTTGCTTACATAATGACGACCCTGTCAGAATAAAATGATTACATTTTTACCAAAGAAAACCCATCATAAAGATATAGATAGACATTTATAAAACAAAAAGAAATGAAAGAGATAGATGTTTGTTGGTAGGAAACGATCATTGGAATTCATAAAAAGAAGGAAGAGAAAATCACACTTAATAAATTTTGAATAAGTTTGCTAGAAAGAGACAGAAAGAAAAGAAAAGACGAATTTTTGTTAAAGAAGAAAGTAAATAAGAAAACTTTTATCATCGCCAACTTTCTTATTATCAAAAGCTGTCTTAGGTGAGCATGCGCAGAACTGTTAAGCAGCACGTCATTGATGTCACACGAGGATATATATTTGCCGGTCTCTTTCGCTTTGTGTCGCTATCAAGCAAAGGCAATTTCAGGGAAAAAATCACTTCTTAATGAGATGAGATTCTTCTTTCTTGAAACCTGATGACTAATTAACAAAAGTCTGATTTTAACGAGGCAAACGACAACAAAGTGTCTTGGATTAAGAGAGAAAAAAGTGGATGAAAAGACCTTACTTAATTTAGTTCTTCAAAGTAACTTCTGAGAAATTGTTTTATAAGTTTTGCTACAGATTAATATACAACGGTTCTTTCATATTCGTATCCTTGGTTTTGATGTTGGATATTTCCAGACATCATCGGGTGTGTGTCGCATTTTGGTAAACTTCACCGGTTTGGGCATGAAATCCTTTATTTTGTTAAGTAATAAGACTCAATTATTTCTATCTCTTTCATAAAATTTCTGATACCGCCAATCGAGACGACCACTGCTACTCCCTTTCTCGATTCTAGGAATTTGAAATACTTTTTTCTGTTAATGGAACTCGTGTCTTTCAAAGTGCAAAACAAATGCCTATGATTCTATATGGACTTTTTAAGCGTGGCTTAAATGTGGCAGAAGGTCGAAACTATGAGGCACACAGTGAGGATCGAACTCGCTATTCTGTTGTAACCGTTCTCGCGAGACAAGCTTGTTAACCATTAAAACGCGTCACAGTGTCCAACTCCTTCTTCGATGTTCCATTTCTCTTTAGGAAATGGTTCTCCACAATTTCCTGTCATTGGTAGACCTTAGTAAAGTTTGTCTTTTCATTACCCCTCTCATAAATTTTGATTATTCGTTAAATCTTATTTGGGCTGAACAGTTGTATTTGTAAAAATAATTTTAAAATTTCCATAAACAGAACAGTATTGTATGTTGATATTTAAGCGTAGCTTTGATGTGGCACAAGGCCGAAATTATGGCGCACCCAGTGAGGATCAACCACACTACTGAGTCGTAATTGTTCTAGCGAGATAAGTTTTCTAACCATTATATCACGTCGAAGTGCTCAAATGTGGATTTTCTGAGCGTAATTTGATGCAGCCCATGACCGTAAGTGTGAGGCACCCAGTGAGGATCGAACTCAGCATTAAATCGTACTTGATCAAGCTTGCTAACCATTATACCACGTCGAGTGTCCATGATTTTCTAAGTGTAGATAAGATGTGGCACAAGGCCGACAATAGGGAGCGCCAATGTGAAGATCGAACTCACTATTCAGTAGTATTTGATCTAGCGAGACAAACTTGCTAACAATTACATCGTGTCGATGTGCCCATGCCTGTGTTATAATGAAAATGTCGATAGACGCGGAATTTAGGATTTTATCAAAGTAAAGGATATAAATGTAGCGTTGTGGTTGGCGAGGCAGAAAGTGGGATTTTCGTACCGTGTTCCAATTTCAGTCAAGACCATTGCATTCACTTTCAGACAAATGCCTATGGAAATGTATGAATCGACCATTGTCCCCAGTCAGGGTTTAATAACAGAGTAGACATGGTAAACTTTAAGAGAAAGAGAATTCTGGATTTAAAACAAACCTTTAGATGGATGTTCTTCGTCAAGCAATCTTACCCTATTCACACTCCCTACTACAGTAAATATAGTGCATCTAAGACACTGATCATTTACAGGCTTTTTTCTGGCTAATAATAAAACTATTTGTATATCAAACTACATTTATATATAAAGATATTTGTATAAAATTCCATGATAAATGTTGGTAAGTGAATATGGGCTGTACCCGGCAAAAAAATGGATGCCCCCATAGAAAGTTGATATTTGTATTTTTACCAAGACAAGTGAGTAATAGAATTCGTTTATTAATACAAGGTTTTAATACAGGTGTAAATATGTACATTAAGCAAATCAAAAATGATTTAGTAACGATAACGATCATAAACATAGTGCCTTAAAAAAAGTTATCTAGAAAGGAAGCCGACGAGAAACTCTTCCAGTGCCTTAATCAGCAACCTAACCATAGCACAATTGAAAACCTTTGGTCAATAATGGACAAGATTGCCCATAACAGGAAAGTTAACACACACTATGAGCTTTGTCGCGAATTAATGTAACGCTGGGTCAACAGACACACACTTACTAGTCGTGTAATATTCTTCTATATTAGTTACTGTTTAATAAAAGATATCTGTAACAACTGTTTTGTTGTTTCTATAACCATTTACTTGGTCATAACACACGCTCATCTGTGCCCCACACGTAATAATCAAACGGGCTGCAATTTGGGAAGTTAGGTGGGCAGATTAAGTGGTGATGTTGTCGCAGAAGTTGTCAGACTGCCATGACTGCTTGTGTGGCATGAAGGAAGGTCTTGCTTCCAGCAGCCTTCCATTTGACCCAGAGTAGCACTACCTCTACAAGGCACTTGTAGGCCTTCGTTTTGAGTTTGAGGCTATGTGGAAAGTTCAATGGAGGCATAACCTCAGCATAACTCGTGATAACGCCAAACGCCTTCATAATCTCAATGAGACTCTCACCTAACTCATTCGTATCTTCTTCACTCTCACCAGATTAACACCCAAACACACTGAAATGTTCATATTGGATCTTCCGGGGGCGAATGCCAAGCTCTTTCCAAATATCTGGCGTAGTGAACTGCATCATGGCGCTCTTTTTCTCACAGACTGTACCCAACTGACAATAATATACTGCAGTCGACAAAATCAAAAACAAACAATGCCCATGCGGGAAAATAAAAATATAAAATGACAATAATCTATTCATCGCCCTTACGATATATATATATATATATATATATATATATATATATATATATATATATATATATATATATATATATATATATAGTGAAATTGTGTGTCAGACTGGTGTTTCATACTTCAGGAATTCAACGGACTGAAGGAGAAAAAAGCATTACAACCTTTTCCAATTTGTCATAATTTTCCCAAAACTGTTATCGTTAGCTTATACACACACACACACACACACACACACACACACACACACACACACACATATATATATATATATATATATATATATATATATATATATATATTGCATGAGGGTCTATAATCAGCATATTTTCTTAAACGGGTATATAAGTTTTTTTTATAAACATTTACTGTTTATGTAAAACATTTTTGATAAACATTTACTGTTTATGTAAAAGAAAGTGATTGTTTTAAATGTGAGTATTGTTATTTTTTGGGAATCTGTATTATTTTTCACAAAATACTTTCTTCTTTTCTGTAATAAAAAGCATCCCTAATAAATATTTTACCGAGTGAAAATCATTTTGTTTGATAATATAGAAATATTTCAATTTCAATTTTATTTGGCAAGTCAATTTTTCACAATAAATTTTGTACCAACAAAAAGATGTCGGTGCAATTATTTCGAGATATTTATATGTCTGTTCTAACAGCTTTCTTTTTATAATATTTGTTTTATTACTAAAGTTTAAAATAATCTATTTAGTATCGCCATTTTTTATTTCACAACGAGGCGCTTGCTAATCATATTCGCTTTCCCAGCAATACCTGCGTGTGTTAAAGACGCCGAACGATCTGAAACCATCTTATGGCCAAATAATTTTAACAGTCGCTTTCTGAATGATAGCAGCGTTTCTATTTTTTTTTATTTCTATTCATTTTAAAACTTTCCAGTTGTATGCATGTTATTCTCAGCATTTTCCGATAGAACATTGAAGATCCTTGTGTTTGGGAAGAAAATTTTCACTAGTTGCTGTACTAGTGTTAGAACACTGCACTAATGAACATGCGCAATTCTACACGAACACATACGCGTATATATATATATATATATATATATATATATATATATATATATATATATATATATATATATATATATATATATATGCATATGTGTGTGGGATTTCGTAAAAGATTCTGGAACAAGGAACGAGATATGTATGTGCCGAATGATCACACAAAAGGCAATGCAAAGAATATGGATAACTATTTTTTTTATTAATTACGCAAATGCGTTTGATAAGTTACGGCCCAAATTACTGTTTGAGCCAATGGGAAATCTTGATTTGTTTGGGAAACAGAATCATACAGAATGTCTACTTGGAGCGAATTGCCTGCATGCTAGTAGAAAATAAATTCATTAAATACCTGAATATTGAATGTGGTGCAAGACATGGATATATTTATATTCTCATCAGATTTATTCAATCTTTACAGCTAGACTGTTCTGATAGAAGGCCAAACATGATTTAATTTTGGTACCCACAATCTTAACAATAGAAGATATGCAGATGACACAGTATTGATAGCAGTAACAGAAAGTAAACCGCAGGGATTCCTACAGAAGTCAGCATAGGAAAATGAGAAGGAAGGGCTAAATATCAGTTGTAAGAATGCAGAATGTATGATTATCAAATATAGAAATTACCAAAAATTCCATATATCAATTGGTAATACTAAAATCAAACACGCAGGAAAATTGAAATATCTGGGATGTGAGGTAACAGATGACAGAAAATACGTCATAGCGAAAAATGCCTCTCAAATGGTAAGTAAATTATTAAAAAGCATAAAGTTTTCATTCGAAAGAAAAAAGAATGAATTGTAAGAAAACATGTAAGTAAATAGAGTAAATTAAAAAAATGGAAACATAGGTAAAAATACTTTTGCATTTGTATTGCTCTTTTTGCGATCATTATGTACATAAATATCTCATTCCTTGTTCAAGTATCATTAACGAACTCGCAATGGTCGTATATTTACAATCAGAATGAGACGGTTGAAATGTCTAGTACAAATAATAAGAACTTGGAGAATTTGACGCGCATTGGAAATATTAGCTGCAAGATGGACAGAAGAATGCAATTAATAAACTAAGCGAGACATCTATGTAAATGGGCCTGAAGGGAGATGGTGGATGGAGAAAAATTATTCGGATAGAAATTCATGCAGAGCCCACGTTCTGAAGCAAAATGGCGATTTTATTTTTAAATCAGTATCACACCATGCAAGGCAGTAAAACCTCTAAGACTAAATCAGTTACAAGGTCTGGAAGAATTAAGAACAGAAACTTTAATAATGAGCAGGAAGGGAAAAGATTAATCAAGGGAACAGTAGATAGCGATTGACAATGCATTTAAATTTTTGCAGATTAAATTTAGCTGGAAAAACAAAGAGGGGAGATTTCACAATCGAGAATTGCGAGAAAGAAAACTGTTAGAATTGAACATACGACTATATTTAGTCAGCTCTACTGCAGATTGATGAGATCTTGATGCCTTTATAATACTGCCCTTAAATTCATAAAAAAACTAGGTACCATAGCGAAGAGCTCATCCGAAAAATTACTATGAAAGTATTAATGGAAAAGAGGCAAATTTACTGCGGCGGGAAAATGACTGAGGTCGAGATGCCAGATAACAAACAATAATATTACTGATTTTATCAAGGAACCCAAGGTAATTAGCAAGAGCATAGTAGAAATCGTCAACAATATCTGGTAGATAAAATAGAATTAGGTCTTGTATGATTGCGATTAGTTTTCGAAATATTTAATATTAAAAATAAGCCAAGTTTTATTTAATTAATGTGTTCAAATCAATCCTACAAAGCAACAAAAAGACACAACAAAAGGAAATCTACTTTCTTTACCGAACAGACCGAAGGGTTTCATATAGAAGGGCAAATGTATCACAGGTTTTATAAGCGAAAATAATTGCAGCTTTTTTCTAAAAAGAACATAATATATTATATGCAATACTAAAAATACTGGTCTATATCTGAAGTAGATAAATTGATATATTACAGTTCACCTGCATGCACACAGACACACTCACACATCCACACACACACACACACATGCTCAAGCACACATCCACACGCACACGTATAGTCACACAATAGGCGTGTCAGACTGACGAGTCGATTTCATAATCAACAAGTGAAAATGTGATGGTTGAGGAAATGAAAGGGAAGAGAAACCATATTAAAATAAAGATGAAAGAAACTCAGGCAAAAGGTGACGAAGAAATTCTTCATTGGCAAAGTCAGAGAAAATAAAATGATGCGAAACACTGCAGGCTTTACGAAAGTGTTGAAAAAACGTAGCCAAAGAAAGAATCATCGAAAGAATCCTGCCTTTGACATCAATTCCAACAGACATGTAGCGCATATTGACAAGCTAAAAAAAAATAATACAAAGGAATATAATCCATTTGGCTTTTTCTCTTTTACCATCATGATTTCGAAGAAGGTGATAATCATTTTTGCTTAATTCACCTCCTCTTCATTTTTCCTTTCCTTTTCTTTCTACGTTTACTTTATGATATTTTTCTTTCCTTCTTGAGTCTAGAGTTTAGCTTTTCTAATGTTTTTTTTTGGTTTTCAAATCTACTCGATTTTTCTTTCTTCGACTTTTCCTTAATTTTCATGATTGGTTCTCTTTCATTTCTCTTCGTTCCTTTTTTCTTCGTCATCCATTTTTTCTACTTCACTCTGATTCTTTTTTTATCTCTTTTTTGCAGTCAATTTCTAAGAATGAATATTCCTATCAACTTCTCAATGCTTATCATCAATATTAGCATTACTAATACTTCATCTGCGCCGTCACAATCGTCCGCTCGATTCTTGCTTCATTTACAAGGTCCAGTTTTTAGCAGACAAAAAATGTTCGGGAGTGGGGAACGTTCGAAATTCAGAGGAGGTGAAATAGAAAAAAAAAATCAATCTGAAGACAATCAAATCTGACACCAACTCAAAACTTGTGTATCTTTCTTGTGAGTATGCTCTTTACGATAAAGGTTTTCATTTTGCAGTCTCTGTAGCTGATATTCATATTTTCAGAGGGCGACAAAAAGTGTACGGTTTTTTCTTGATATGAACATTAAACAGGAAAAAAAAAAGAAATAAATAAAACCTTTTTAAAATGTTTTTGAATTTCACGATTTCTTTGTCAAACTAAAAGCAGCAAATATTCTGTGTGAGCGTAACCGAGGCGACATCATATCAAAAATGCGGAGGTTAGATGCCAAAAGAATAATACACTGTGCAAGAAAAGAGAAGCTGCAAAAGATTTTGATTATAATGTGGGTTTTATTATGACACTTTATTTTCCATATCTTTTGCTACACGTGTTTTGGGTCTTCATCAGCTGAAGAATGGTTATTTTCACATATTATTGAAAGGAATTCATTTTTCTTATATTTTCTTATGTTAGACCATTGTCTTTTGTGTGTGGTAGTAATCCAAATTCTTTTTGGACTGGAGGAAAAATATTCCTTTGCTTAAGGGGTAAAATAAATGAATTAGGATTTTGGTCAGAGAAATGAGAAGGAATGAGGTCTTTTTTCTTATTTGTTTATGTCCTCTATCTTTTTAAACGGTTCCTCATTTTTATGTGTTGTAGGTTTTTGCTAGTATGTGTATATATATTCCTTCTTCATATCTATCTATCTATCTATCTATCTATCTATCTATATATATATATAATGTTTGATTACAAGTGTATAGTATATATACATACACAAATTGTATGGTGTGTAGAGTTCGTGCGTGTGTGCCTATGTGTGTGCGCGTTGGGTCCGTCTTGTGTGTTTGTTTTTGTAAGTATATGTGTATATATTCGTTCTCCATACAAATATACTATGTATTATTTTATTATAAATCTATACAGTAACTACAAATATCTTGTATGGTGTGTGTGTGTGTGTGTGTGTGTGTGTGTGTGTGTGCAGTCCGACTATTTTTTAACACTATTTGTGTATCGTGTGTGTTTATGTGTGTGGGGTTATGATTTGTTTAATGTTCGTTTAAATTTGTCTATGAAGTTTTTCTTGTATTTGTAGGTAACAGTAATCATCTGTTTGATATATTAGCATAATTTTAAATTTACATTCGCTACATCTATGACAAAAAGAGTTTCCAGTTTTTTGGTAATTTAATGTTGTGAAAGGAAACCCTGCGGTTTAGTATTTGGGTGATACCTATATAAGATTTTTTGCATTTTGTGAACTTGAGGGAATCAATCACATTTATGGAATTGCAGTTTAAGTTTTTCTTTATTGTGAATGTTGTTGTGTGTGGTTTTTTGTATAATGATCTCGCAAAACCATAGAAGATCTAAAATTATACAAAAATACTAACAAAAACAGGGTCTTCTGCAGAAAGAAATAAAGCAAAACATTTGACACTATACTTCTATATCTAACATCGCAAAAAAATCAGGGAGTACAAATGCATCACAGAAGCACTGGTAGAATATTTTAAATCTCGGTAAGGATGCCTAGAGAGTATTGGAAATCACACAGCTAAGAATAAGTGTACAATAATATTTATTCCACTAATTCAGTAATAGTAAAAAATGCAAATATTTTTTGTATATTTAAACATAGATTTGCCTCGAAGCAGACTCCTGGGACTCAAAGTCATATGTCAAACATCATATACATATGCATATATAAGATCTGCATTGAAATTCAACTGGAATAACAAAATATGCTCCTGAGAGGATTATGAATGCATATTTTTGTGCACTTATATCGAAGCAACTATCAAAAAAAATATCTAAATTGCAAAAATAATATACTGAAATATAATTTTAAATATTGTGATTTTGTCGATGATAAGCAATAAAAAACATCCATTTCCACGACACTGAACTTTATTTCTACACCTTTCATTTTTATGCGCTTGCACATATCAATCGCCCTTAGATCAGGCATAACTTAATATATACGAATATTTTTCAATCTCTCTCCACACACACAGAGACACACACATATATATATATATATATATATATATATATATATATATATATATTCGTGGTTGTGTATTTATATTCTTTGTCGAGGAAAGCATTTCATGGGTTTCAATCAACATTAGTAAAAGTTTTTACCCTAAGTATCGCATTTTAAGTACTTTTTCCTTTTCTAGCAAACATTATGTCGTCACTTAGCTAAACCTCTTTAGATCTCAGTATATTCTTTTTTTACTTACACACCCTTTTTAATTTTTCAATCTTGAAATGGGTAGATAGTATTGAAAAACATATCTAGCGTACTGTCATTCTTGAAAAATGATGAGATTTTCTTCAGCAGGCGGAACTGCATTAATATTTTTTATCCGTTTGCTTATATTTTTATATCGTAGATATGTGTGCATATAAATAAAGATACACTCGTACGAATCTATATATGCATTATATTTCAAAGAAATCTATGCTTAGCGCCCTTGATACTTACATACACTCACGAAACTAAGAAATCTCTTTCCTAAAGGAAACTATAACCTGAAATATTCCCATATGTTGAAAGAAACAGAAATTGACTTAATAAAAATGCAGATATTTCCTCCATCAATTAGTCGAAAAAAAATCAACAATATTTAAGTAATTTTATCAACAAATAAATTTTCTTCAACATGATTCAACGATCATCCATGGCTGGTTTTGTTCTTTGGACAAAGGTTTGTACCATTCTTATAATTCCTTTCCAAATAGTATGTCTAATTCGATGAATTATTCCGGGGAATATTTTTCTAACAAAACTCACTAATCCAAATCATACAGACTTTCAGTTTTGGTTGGCAATCTCCCTTCAAACTGAAACGTTATTCATTCAAAAAACAAACACTATAGGAAAAGAGCATTTAAAATATTGATTGCTATAGAATAGGACCTTAAAAAATTTAGAATTCAGTTTCCATAATTAGCCAATTAATTTTTACTGAAGGAACTTTCAAAAATGTAATTGGTGAGTATAAATTTCATAAACTGGCGAATTGTCTAAGAACGCATTCCTATACCCGACATCCTTATCTATCTAAAATTGGACAGATTCAGACTATAATAATAATGTATACACATATGTATTTCTGAGAAAGTTTTAAAATGAATAAAAATTATTAAAAAAAAAACTAGAAACGCAGCTAACAATCAGAAAACCACTGCTAAAATTATTTGACCATATGATGAGTTCAGATCACTCGGTGTCTTTAACCCTCGCAGACATTGCTGAAAAAGAAGGGAAATCCAATAAGATAACGTGTCGATTTAAAGAACGTGGACCAAAAAAGACAGGTTGTAAAGTGGTAAGCTTTATTTCAAGCATAAAAATAGGAAATTAGGGAGAGCCATAATCACACATATGTTGCAATTATATATCGTTTAAAAAGAATCCGAAATCCTACCGTCGGTAGTGTTTGATGTTGGAACTCATGTAGACAGCTAATATGTCAAGTGACTTTTTCTCGGAAGATAATGATTAGCGTGGTATACGTTTTCCAATTGCAATTTTATTTTTCTGGTACGAGATTAATGTTTACAATCTATACTAACAAAAGGTCGGAAAAGAAACAATAAGAAAACAATTATACAATCATCTATATGTAATTAGAAAGGAAGCAATTAGGTTTATGGTTGTTCACTTATCGACATTAACTCCGTTTTGCGAATTACTTAGCCAAATTGATGACCGAAATGCGGTATATATCTTTCGAATATAAGCAACATGTTTGCTGAAAACGGAACAAGAACTGATTGATATAATAATGTCGAATACTTTAAATGCATTGAAAAGAAAGATAACAAAAATAATCCATTTTCAAGAAGAGCGTCGTGAAAAATATTCACTTGAGTGTTTGTATATTTAAGTAATTACATAGGAATATATTTGTGTGTGTTATGGTATGATTCTGTGTGCATGTGTGCGTTTTCTGAAGGATTTGGAATTGCATTAACTTGCAACTTTCCATTTCTTTTTCCGCATAAAATAAGCCATTAATCTTTTTTCATTTAAGGGTTATAAATTTGAGGGTTATATATTTAAGGGCTATAGATTTTCTTATGGTTTTCTTTTTCTTTTTTTCTTGACCTCAATTTTTGTTCTTTGCCATAGCCTGGTCAAAATTTGAATTTACATAAATATAGCGATATATTTCAAAATTTTCACTGACTCGTATTAATCAGGACGAAATATATTAAATATCAAATATTATCAATTTGACTAAAAAAAAATATGACAAAATCTCATTTCATTTTTATCACCACTCGCATATAGAGTATAACAGAAAACTCTAGGCCGGCGGATATTAATTTAAATGTTTAAAAAAGTAGAAACCCAGTCAGTCTTGTTGAATATATTCAAATCAAAACCCGACTGATATTTCTTATAGACTCAGTTATAAACCCCACTAATGATGACCTATAGAACTATAGACTACAGAATATACGCGAAAAATGTTGTTCTCTGAATTCAAATATATAGCTGATTGATCTGTCTCTATTTCTAAATTAAGGAATAGTAAATTATTTACATTCGGATTGTTGTCCTCATCTTCGTTCCTACATTCACGGCGCTTCGGCCGTTGTACGCGCTGAGCTTCTTCAGATGATATACTTTGGAATTTTGAACCGGACACATTATTTAGTTTATGTGCCATGCCATTTTTGGATATCTCAGTTACAGTTACTTCCCTTTAGTAATTCAACTGTCCAAGTTTTTGTTCACCTCTATGGCCAAGTATTGAACTGACAACAATTTAGGTCAAGTCATCTTGGATTACCTCAACGAAGGCTTTTATTCCTCATTTTTAAAATAAAGAAAAATGAAGACAACGGTTCGAACAATGTAAATAGGGCAAATATCTGACTGATTCCATATTAAATATCAATGTTTCTTGTTTTTTTTTACATTGAAATCCATCTCAAGCACTAAACGCTCCATCCATATACCATTTAAATGTTTTACTATTCACAGCTATGGGTGGTCTTTCCAGAAAAAAAAACATAGCATAGCCCAATTATCCAATTTTAACATATAAAATCTATTTTTGAAGAATTACGAAATCAATATCAGCTAAATGTCTTTTCATAACCGAAATGTAAACAATATTATTTTCAAGCAATTAATTGATTCTTTAATCCGAAATTATTTCTTATTAATATGAAACGCCA
This sequence comes from Acanthosepion pharaonis, assembly GCA_903632075.3. Taxonomy (NCBI): domain Eukaryota; kingdom Metazoa; phylum Mollusca; class Cephalopoda; order Sepiida; family Sepiidae; genus Acanthosepion; species Acanthosepion pharaonis. The sequence goes on from CAHIKZ030002666.1 coordinate 2,043,710, forward strand.
TATTTAAAGAGTTCGCATATTTTGATAGACATTCTTTAATTAAACAATTAAATGTTTATCTGCCGGCCACGAAATCTCTATTACACTGTTGACAAATATAGAGGTGTGTGTATGTGTATGTTTATTTTTGTTTTTATATTGCTATACACATTACATTACAGCAAAAGTGAAATATGAAATAAATTATTATATTAAATATAAACTTATTTCAAACAGCTAATTTTGATAGACATTCAACGCTCAGCCGAGGATTAAAGAAAAAAAAGACTTTCAAAGCGAAGAAATAATGAAAGCCTATAAAGGAATCAACGATACCAGTTTGCAAATAAATTCTTCGTATCAAATAATTGTATGTAATAATTATTTAATACAAAATAAATGATTCCGTTTCCTTAATATTATTTTGCATAATTAAAAAGGATTGATTTAAGAATCGAAACCAGTTATATTCATTCACAAAATATTATCTTATGAAGTTGAAAAATAATTTTCTCTGTATTTACTTTCAGTTAAATGAATGCCATAATTTTAATAATTTTAAAGTCAACCCATCATCGGCTCTGAAAAAAAGGTTTTGAAATTATTCAAATTTATCTTTTCTGGTAGCCTTGGAAAAAGTGTATCACTTGTGAGTTATGAAATATTTAAGCGAACATAATGTCAGTCAAAATGAGATGTATGCATCCACATTGAAAAAGTCGAATACAATTTTTAACTTCATATATGAAATATTTTGCTGAATGATTTCTTTATCTTAATTTGAATTAAATTTACGTCTAATAATTGAACATGACCAGAAAACAGCATATATATTTATGTATACTTATATGATCCCATTGTATATAGAAATTTGTGCAAGTTTTTATAATAAAATAATACAGCTAACCTGCCAATATCTGAATTTGCGAGATACCGATCATCGCAGAGGTTCAAAAGATTTTCAAAATTTCCTCATAATATTTATTCGGAGACCCATCTTTCCTGTAGGATCTAAAAGCTTTCCTCCACCATTGCAAGAATGCAGAGTTTTCCTGCCATTCTCTATAATTGTCAGTCACGGCAGTTTGAATGATGTTGGAGTACACATTTTGCACAACACATGTCGGTTGGTGTTTGTAACTCTGGTATTCATATAAATAATGAAATCCCGAAATCATTTCTATTCTAACACGACGCTGTCCAGCTCCCTCTGGAATATTACAGTAATGAAGAAAATGCAAAACATACATGAAATGTTTTACAAAACAGTGATTTTCTTTTCTACTAACACATTAAATATACCTATTCTTAGACGACTGGATAATGTATGTATATAAGAAAGGTTTTCTACAATATTATGACAGAAATTTTGCATTAAATATTTAGAGGTAAGACTTATGTTGATAAAGTTAAATTTTCAATTATTTACAACATCCGCTTCACTTTATCTTCTCTTTTATATAAAGAATTTAATTGATTTTTATTGATCACCATATTCTTATGATTATAACTCTATCTCAATATATATGTTCTTCAGATAAAATTATAATCATAAGAATATGGTTTTTATATATATATATATATATATATATATATATATATATATATATATATATATATATATATATATATATATATATATATATATATATATATATATATATATATATATATATAGCGAGAGAGAGAGATTTATATAAAATTCCATTTGTTGTTTGAAACTTATTTTGACATGTATTCGTTCTTCCTATCAAAATTCGTTTTTATTTCTATTTGCTTTTCTCATTTGTAGTTTCTATTTTGATTTCGATGTAATTATTATTATCAATGCAACATAATTTCGTTTTTATTGCTTTTTCTGTACACATTCCGAATTTGTTATTCTTTCATTTTTGAAAGATTATGATTCTCTAAATTTTCTTCCTTTAATTATATTTCTCTTTCTTAATTGAATTTTATTTGAATATAACAGCATTTAAACATTTTGAAAAGCACAGGCCGAAAGTTGTGTTCAATAACATTAGATTTGCCTCAGATTTTCTTGCCTCCAGTGCAATGCTCTGATCGTATTTTATCAACGAAGAAAAGAAAAATTCATTTCCTGCATCGAATGGAAGTTATTTAATGCAATACAAGAATATTCATATGCGATTCTAAAATTATAGATATTTAATAAATTAAGTTAGATATCCGGGAATGCGAAGCAAAAGCATTGTGTTGGGCTAATGTCACAAAAGGGATGTGCTTATCTAAGCTGACAATCAATGTCAAAATCCTGGTTTTATCCCACCTTCAAAATCTGTCAATGATGGCTCTAATATATATATATATATATATATATATATATATATATATATATATATATATATATATATATATATTTGTTTGTGTACGACAATGGGTAAAAAATTAAGCGTTTCGTCCTTTAGTATTTAATTAATTTTTTATTAAGTTTTTCCAGCATGTTTACGTTTTTCCATTTTGTAGAATAAGGGAGCACAAAGACTTTACATAATTTTTTGTAGCAAAAGCTTTTTTGACTGTTACTTTGTAATTTATTTTGTCTTGTTTTGCATAAGAGCGTTCATTCCGAGCCTTACCGCTATAATTTACATATAAACTCATGTTTAATAAGGAACTTCCATTCCTTGATGTTTATACAGAACTGAAATCCAAGGTATTTTCCCTTACCCGTATATATATATATATATATATATATATATATATATATATATATATATATATATAAAACAACAACATAACGAAGTCTTGTCTTTTTAAATTATCATAGCCAGTTGTCCAGATATATATAAAATGGAGCACACAAATTTCCTTTTCGAAAATAATATTTCTGATCTAAATAAAATACATAAACAATATTAGTCAACCATAATTTCCTCAAGTACATCAATGATAAACAAATAAAATTATTCTTAGAAAAACACACGATATCAATAATAAAGTCCGAAACAAAAAAGCGTCAATATATTTTACTGCAACCAGATGCAAAATAAATATAAGAAGGACGAATTCTTTATACAAAGAATTATTGAACACCATATTTCTGACGAACGCGCTTGGGATATGAAAATGATGGAATCATTTATACCATCGTACTCCTACAAAACAGAAAAACTTAAGGATGATTGGAAAAACTTAATAAAAACAAATTAAATGTTCCCTTTTAGTCTGTATTTTATGAAAGATGTTTCTTTCAGGCTGTATTTTATGAAAAATGTTTGAAGGACAGGCTGCTGCCCAAATATACACTGATATGTATATATATATATATATCAGTGTATATTTCTAGCAGCAAATATATATATATATATATATATATATATATATATATATATATATTATTTACATTATTCGGACTATTGTCCTCATTTTTATCGTGACGTTTAGGCTGTTGTACGCTCCGGTCTTCTTCAGGTGTTTGGAATGTCAAACTGAACGCTTTATTTCGCTCACTGGGGTAGACTGTTCTAGTTTCACATGTCAGTTATCAGTTATCGCCTGTTAATTTCCCTCTGAAAGTTCTCCACTGCCTTAACTGGGTATTAAACTCACACTCTTTGGGTCCTGTCACTGGATTTAATGAGGACATCTGGGTATGAATTTCTGGGTATTATAAACCTAATGTCTTCAGCAACCAATTTTACCAGTGCTCATATTGCAATTTTTGAGTGTACAACGGCCGAAACGTTTTGATAAATATGGCGACAAAGATGAGGACAATAGTCCGGATAATGTAAATAATGTACATAATACCTCATCTCAATAATATATATATATATATGTGTGTGTGTGCGTGAATTGTGTTGGCGGGTGTGTATTGACAGTGTGGACATAAATATCAACAGTGGTGACACAATTTTTCTCTACAAGCAATCCTCAGGCAATGTTTCAATCCTCCGCTCGCGGGTTCTCTATATAGGCCCCTAGGCTATTATGGGAAGTTGAGATTTACTTTACCCCCTTGTCAGGGTATTATGGGAAACCAATTTCAAAGGTTTTTCTACAGCTAATCTGTTATAATACTTATAATCCGTGCGTGTAATTTTTTTATTTTCTTATTGATCGCATTAATAGATTAATTAATATTATTTTATTTACTTGGGTTCTAAATAATAGTATTATAATAAAGTTTATAAAGGGTAAGGGGCGTTAAGTAGAATTTTGAGTCATGATGTGGTAGCGTAGTAAGAATTTGACTAAAGTTAGCAAAAAGTGGAGATTTTTATTAGAATCGAACTCACTCGTATTCGACACGAACCTAGTAACCATCACCATTCGTTACCATTATAATACCTCCAATATGTTCATCTATTTTAGTGTTTAGTCGATTATGAACATTACTGATTAAATCTTTCTTCTGGTGGTTTCTGTTGCCTTGAAACTGAATGATGCTTTTACTTTCGACTGTAATTCCAATGCCTGATGAAAACCTTTTAAAAGTTTGTTTTTTTTCTTAACGAAACAGGGCAAACATATTTTAATTAAAGAATTCTTTTTCGACAAAATATCACGTGATTTTTTTCTTAAATGGGATTTTTTTATTTCTTTTTCAAAACAAAATTATTTATAAATTCATTGCTTCAACATTTTTACGTTGGATATTTATTTATTTGTTCGAATGGAAATTCTTTTAATCCGATTTCTCTGGCTATTTTGTTTTCAATCTTTATATTTTCTTTACGTACGAAAATTTATTATTTTCTTTTACTGGTGTCTCTCCATTGGGGGCCATGCGTCTAATTTCGCTTGTATCCAAGGGAGGTAACTCAGAGATATTTCCATTATTATTCATTACATTTACACAGTTTCTGTTTAATGAAAATTTAACATCTGAATATGCGTCTAAAATGTGTGTCTTTTCTTACCGCGTCGTTATGTATTCAGGCATTTTGTGTATAGAGGAAGTTTTTATTGGGTAAAGACAGAATTATTTTTGAATGCCATTTATATATTCTAAAACATTGTTCACTGATTCAATTCAAAGTAGACTCATTTATACATACCTATTCACAAACATGTATATTTCTTTACTAAAAGTTACTTATTCATATACAAAGCAACTTTAAGATATATAACTCAGGAAAACAACTCTTCCTTTAATTTCTTTTTAGTAAAATGATACTGCTTACCTTTAATATCTTTATTCGAAACAAAGGATTTTAAAGATCAGAATCTCGAAGCATTAGTATCACCGATTAAAATAAGCTCCTTTATCTCTCTGACACGAGCTCAATGAATATGTAATATTAATAGAAATATTTAATATTCCAGAAATGTTCAGGGTTCAGTATTTTGTGTTGCAACGCCACTATCATATATATATATATATATATATATATATATATATATATATATATATATATATATATATATATATATATATATAAAGATCTCCACGGAAGATATAGAATTTACTTGATTTTATCAACATTTCAATGTTTATTCACATCATCTGAATTTTCGTAGATTTATGCAAAACAACCGTTTTACAATTTTCAGTTAAAAAACATATTATCCCAAAGAATTTTTAACTTTGAAGGCAACAACTCTGTTTGATGATATAACATAAAGAATGCTACTCACTTGGTAAAAATTAACTTAATTAGGGGTACGCGTGATTAATTTGTTGTTGATTAATGAATTAGGTAACTCAATATCGACGAAAATTTTGTGCATATATATATATATATATATATATATATATATATATATATATATATATATATATATCAGTCAATCAGTTATGTTTCATACGTGATACACGCTTAGGCGATCACACACACACACACACACACATATATATATATATATATATATAGAGAGAGAGAGAGAGAGAGAGTGGAACCTTCTAAAACCGTTTATTCTACATTCAACACCATCAATTGATTAGACGCCAGAAGTGTTGAAAAAAAATCGCTATTTTTGTAGTGATTTTATAACATATTTATGTTATAATTTTCGAATAAATAATTATATCTATCTATCTATCTATCTATCTATCTATCTATCTATCTATCTATCTATCTATCTATTTTATCTATCTATTTTATCTATCTATCTATCTATCTATCTATATATCTATCTATATAAACAGTAAAATATTTGTTAAAATCGTGCGCATTAAAAGTTGGAAGACCAGACTTGCGGAAATGTTCAATATTTATAATAAAATGAATACTGACCAGAACACTAACGCGGTTCGACCACTACGGTCACCTCTGGTGGTTTGTTCAGCAAAGCGACTAGATGGAGCTCAACAACGTAAGTACTTTCGTTCGAAACCGGAAGTAGTGGGGGAAGGTGTAAAAAAATAACTTTATCCGGGTTTAAATGGCCCCAAGCTGAACTTCTTAACGTTTCTGAACTTGGTCATGATCTCTGACCTCCTGTTCTGTGATTCAGTTCTTATACGTTACTATAGTCAGTTTTATTTCTTCACAAAGCCTACAAGTATTCGCGTTTATTGTTTTAATCTTTAGATTTCTTAATATACTCGGTTTAATATTTGGGCTTTTGTTATGCCTCTTCCTAAAGCTCCAATAGCAGCTTGATAGCATTGTGTTGTATCTTACCTTCTAAGATGAGGTGTGATGATTCGACCTCCACTTGAAGTGGCCCTCAATGCATCCAATGTATCTTTTTGTGCTACTATTTTCACCTTCCACTTCGGAACAATATACAGCACTTTCCGTACGGCATTTTTTTTATAATGTTAGCCATACTGTTTGTGCAGCTGTAACTTAATTTTACCGTATTGCGGTTAATTAACTTATATTGTCCGGATGTGTGTGTGTATCTATCTATCTATCTATCTATCTATCTATCTATATATATATATATATATATATATATATATATATATATATGTAAGCAAATATATGGATATAGATCCGACAGTATGAAGAAAAATATATACGGAAAAAACAAACACAAATCCTTATATACAATTATGCTGTTTTAATATTAATATGTCAACGTCGGACGTTTCGGTCTAATAAACCATCTTCAGACATATTCATAAATTATAAATTATCGTCTTTGTCATGTTGTATTGATAATGTTATAATTTATAAATATGTCCTGAAGATGGTTTATTAGACCGAAACGTCCGACGTTGACATATTAACATTAAAACAGCATAATTGTATATAAGGATTTTTCTTTGTTTTTTTCCGTATATATATTTTCTTCATATATATATATAGATATAGATATATAAAATTATGAATAATAATAATGAAAATGTTCCATGGTGATAATTTATTACATTGGAATCGTAATCAAGATCCAATTCATCAGACCTACAATACGTACATACATACATACATACATATATACACACACGTATATATATATATATATATATATATATATATATATATATATATATATATATATATATATATATAACCACTGTTATTTCACTTCAACAGGAATTTTTGGCTATCTATGGTATCTCCGTTCAGTGGCCTGTCTCTTATTAGAATTTTTGAATCTGGCCTCATTATTTAGCGTATTTTCCCAAAAGACGATACATTGCCAATACCCTATTAATATAGCCAAACGGCATATCGCTACAAGAACATTCTGATGAATTAAATAGTATAGAATATATAATCTATTTCACTTGCGAAAAAGAAGCAAACTACATCTCACCATATCTTGACGTCATGTTAAATCGCACGAATACGGATATACAATCAAAGGTTTATCGAAAATAAAGAAATAATGATCTCATACACTCCCATCACAACAATAAATGCAAATCCTGAATAACAAGGGATTTTATTTAAGAGCCCATAGAATCTGAAGCTTTTATTTCCTTCCCAAAGAAGAGGAATATATAAAACACATTCAAGTTCCTCCAATACCCCACCTATTTTGCGATCATTGCCGAAAGCTAAGCCTACAAAATCAACAGAAGATAAAATAGACACATAATCTTACCTACCAACAGCCACCATTCAAAATAATCTATCCAACCTTAAGTAAAAGTTCATCAGCACCGCCTATGAAATCATAAGATGTACAGCACCAAACGAGGTAGCAGCAATAACAACAACAGGACAAAGACAAGAATAGAAAGAATAGATTGTACAAAGGTCTTATCATCTCCAAGCGCGCCCGGGCACACACAAACAAACATACATACATATATATATATATATATATATATATATATATATATATATATATATATATATATATATATATAATTGCATATTTGCATCGATCCCCCCTTGAACTAAACTAAACACTATAGACGAGGAAAACCTGGCACAAAACAGTTACTCAACTTTCCTTGCAGCAGATGCAGCAATTGATTCGATGTAGTCGTCCCACTTCAAGTTAGTTGAAAATCTGAGACCAAGATGGCGCATTTTGTTGTTCTCTAGGAGTCTAGCATCAGCCATACTGATGGTGATTAGGAAAGTTTCTCTATGGTAGTTAAATGTGATCATATTCGTTTTGGAAGCATTAAAATTTACAAGTCATTTCTTGCCCAGTTAACCACCGATAGGATTTTCTTTTCAAGAGCAGCGACCAGGTTAACTTTGTTATATCTGACTTATTTGTTATTGAGACAGAAATAAATGGTAGTGTCATCTGCATAAATACCTATTTGCGAAGTGTGAACATCAGTAAAATCATTGATGAAGGTCAGAAAAAGCGTAGGACCTACGATAGAGCCTTGGGGGAACACGTGTTCGTGTGAAAGTGTCTGGAGGCGATCCCATTCAAAACGGCATTCATTCTACGAAAGAACGATTCGATTAAATCAAACAATCGCCATGTAATACCGCAGTTATGGAGCTAACGTAGAAGACCAGCTTGCCAAATCCTGTCAAACGCCTTCGAGATGTCTAGAGTCACAAATCGAGCTTTATGAAGAGTTTGGTTATCCATATTCAGTGATGGCCGTTAGCACATCAGCGGTAGACTTGGCACAATGGAAGCTATCTTGTTTTTCAGTGAGTAGGTCGTAAGAGGTATGATGCTTAACGACAGCATTAATTAAAGCCTCGAATAATTCACCGAAAAGCAATGGGAGACTAATAGGGCAGCTGTTAGAAAGACTAGAGGATTGTCTACAGTTCTTAAAATCAGGGACTACAGAAGAGGACTTTTAACAAGCTCCAGCAGGAAGCGGCGGGTCAATAGGTATAATGTTTGGAGAGAACTAAAATCAGCCCGGGAGCACATTTCTTTAGCACATCTACTAAGATCCTCATCTTACCATGTGGAATTTAGAATTGATGTCTGTGACGGGAATATGCGCATATCTCTCAGTAGAGCCTATATTCTAGTGGGGAAATCAGATGTGTTTACTCCAAATGAGTCGAGAGAGAATTTACGACCAAAGTATATTATCTTATCTGCTGTATATGTCAGGACTTCGAATTGATTGAATAGAGGGATTAAGAATTTGCTTTTGTTCAGTACAGTCTTATAGAGCCAACAATAATCTTTAGAACCCAACTTGCGAGATGCTATACATTGTTTCATTCTAACAGCAAGCGGTAACTTCACCTCTTTGAGGATCCGCCTGCACTTATTACGAGCAGAGATAAAAAAACGTCTGTTGAAATCAGATTTGTCGCTCGTAAGAAGTGATTCTTGGGTACTATAGCAAGCATGTAGCTCAAAACCAAAGAGATGAACGCGATTTAACTTGGAATTTTCTTGGCATCTTTGGAAGCATCTATACCAGCTTTCACTCAGGAAGTAACCTCAGACGGGCATTTTTAAGAGGATGATTAAAAATTTCATTCCAAGTGACGTCACGAAGGAAATCATGGAACAACTACCAATCCGCACGTTGATAAAAGAAAGATATTCTATTTGAAGGAGTTTTGGAAAGAGATGTTTACAGATACTCGCTTGCAACAGTCATGAAAGGAAGGGGAACGGTAGAGAAAGGAGAGATAGATAACTGATTTTAGAAGAGAGAGATGGAGACTCATGTAAGAATGGTCTAGAGATTCAAGAGAAAGTTTCTTAGCCAGCGGGAGATGTTCGTGGGCATAAACTACCAGGCCATGCACGTGGACACTAGAGTCCTCGCTAAAGAGAAGAAGATAAAAGATAGCTAAGAATCGATAAATCAGAGGAGAGGATTGAAGAGTTCAGATTAGTTTCGGTGGGAACTAGGATGTCAGGAGACTTTTTGAAGCGGAACTATTCCACTCTGCAAAGGTTAGTACGAATACCACCAATGTTGGAGAAAGAAAGGTTGGGGGGTTTAGGTGTTTTTTGTTTATATCTTTGGTTCTTTATAGTCATGGTGTGTTATTTTGGCAAATAAAGACATAGGGTAGTAGTAAGAGTCGGTTGTCTAATGTAACATGTGTGGCCTCGGGGTTGACCGCTAAAGTTGCTTGTAGGGAAACACTGCAAGAACTCCGATATTATGCGACTATTAATCAACATCTCAAGACGTTACGCAAAAGTTCTGCTTCCTAAATACCAGGCGGGAACAGCAACCAGAAAACTGTCAACCCAGTAGCCTCAGTATGACGAGCCGTTGCTACTAACCACACAAATCACAAAAAAGTCATGACAGCACTACCATTAAGGCCTGAGCAAAGGAAAGGAACAGAGAACCCCTTCCTAAACAAGGGATGGACCTCTACTCCTGTTCAAGAGTAGAATGGACAGGACGATAGGAAATCCTATCTACTCCTATTAAAAAGAGTTGCTACTTTTAACGTAGCTAAAGTCGAGATGTACACTTGAAATTGAACAAAGAATTAAAACTATAGGAGGTCCATATTTGAAAGAACTTAAAAAAGGTCCTGGGTTTGACTTTATTTCAAAGACATTCAGATACCTTATTTTGAAAGTCGAACTCTTGCCTACAAACCTTTTTGACCATGCGATGTTTAACTGACATTTTACTAAATTAAGGAGTGGGAGGAGATAATATATAGTAGGGGCGTGTCCCTAGAACCATGAGTGAAAGGCCAGCTAGATAAGGTCAAAATTAAAGCAAAACAAAAACGCGATGGCTGTTAAATATTAACTTTACAACTGTAATCCAAATGACCAAGGATTTGAAATTTAAAATCCAATTCAAACACTCAAATACCAGGAAGAACATCAATTAAAAAAAGGAAAAAAAATTGAAAAGGAAGATTAGATGGGGTAGTTACTTCTGGGAAAAAGAAAGAAAAATCAAATGACCAATTCAAACAAGAATTAAAAAATGACAGAGACATAACTTCACATAATTTCCAAATTTCTGGGTTTGACTTCCAGTTAAGTTACTTCAAAAAATGAACATTCAGATACCTTATTTGGAATCAAAAGTAAAAATAAAATTATCCTTGATAATGGCTAAAAGTATACCCGAAAGCTCTAAGACATACAGAACATTTGGACAATTTCTACATAATTTATGTCCAAAAAAAGAAGAGAATTATCAGAACTCAAAAAAAAAAAAAAAAATTAAATAGAAAACTTAACCGCAGTACCTTGTCAGTCGTTTTTAATGAAATTGAATGTCAAAGTGGAACATTTTGTATCCTCTAACAGAATTTCATCAGAATAAATTAGTATTCCTATAGATGGAATTATATATGTGTGGGTGGGAGAAATGGAGACATAAACGCGGACGCCGATTAAAATTATTTATTGCGAGGAAGCGTTGAAGTTGTGAGAACGATTAATTTAAAATTTTAAGTTTAAAATTCTTTAATTTGAATTTTTGTAAATTAAAATTTTTTAAATAAACTTATTTTATTTTATTTTTATTTTTTGGCGATATGGACATTCGATCGCGAGCAAATCTCTTTCTGTTTCCTTATGCTTTTCTTTTTCTTTTATCCTTGTTTTTTCTTCTTCTTTTTTTAAACATCTCACATGGTGACAACATAAGACTTAACAAGAACTGTGAATTGTTGTAAGGACATGGACGTTAATTTACCGTGTGTCGTTTAGCAATCAATACACTTTCTAGACATTTTGCCTTAGTACATTTCTTGCTCGTCTAATTAAACTTGCATAATTTAATTTGAAATTATGATCAGGCTTATTACAGCGAACTACTAATGTACTGTGTATGTTCTTTTATAAAATACTTATTTTGTGTGCATATAATATTTTAGTTAAATTCCCAACGTAAAGTAAATTATTATAAAGATATAAAACATGTTTCATTTCTTTCTTCAGCATAATGTTCTGTCTATGGTATTTTTATGGTGTCAATCTTTCTTTGATATTTCATATTATTTTCCTATTTTTCCGTTCGACTCACAAAAATATGTCCATATCTACGATTTATCTAGTTTTTGTATGATTAAAAAACAAGGGTACGTATAAATTATATGTCTGGATGCTAGAGGTAGTGGAGATTCAATTTAACTAATATATTTTATGATGGGTATAATATTTTTTATTAACTGTAGAAATCTATAATATTCTTTAAATAAAAAAATACTCAGACATTTATAAATAAACATATAATTATTACTTCCACTTAGAATATCTAAATCAACGAAAATTCTTTTATTCTGACACCATCTATTTTATATTCACAGACAGATTGAAATAAATCACTAACATCATTTCAATATATTTGAATGAATAATACATTATTTTTTCTATTAGAATAATATTTCTTACTCAGTTATCTTTTTCTTGTTTAATCTTACATAATATTGCAATACAGGTGTAAATACAACGGGAAAATAGTAACTGATTCTTTTTACTCAGGATGGCAACATATGATTTTACGTTTTCATATTTACAAACAATCAATTAATTTGAATTAAATTTTAAGAGTTTGTTTCTTGAAAGCTAATCAAAATCTTCCATATGCTCCATTCAAACTTAACTGATTTTGTCACATAGAGTATCTTTATACAGAGTATTATCTTTTAACAGCATGTTATTCTTACTTTTCTCATCTAAAATTGTTTTTAACATTTCCAGAATTCACTCACGTGAGTCCATTTAACAGATTGATATAACCTTATATATTAGGCATTTTCTACTAATAAGCCATAAATATAGTTTTGTAAAGAAAGATTCAGATTTACTATTTCAGTCATAATGATTCCGATTTTTTAAAGAACCATGTAAAGGAAACGTTCTAATTAATTATGCAAGGACAAACGAGGTTTTTCGCTATATTAAGTTAAATGATACAATCGGAATTTTGACTGTTGAATGAGAATTTTATTAACTTATTCCCAATGATCGTAAAAATTATTCTTTTTACCAAAACAGTTTAATATCTTATAGATTGCAGGCTGTGTTAGAAAATATATTATTTAATAGGTTTTTGAGAGGCAAAGGTATTTTAAATTTTACACTAACGTGAATTGATCGGATTTTTACGGCTTATCAACCATATACGGGTATTTAAAACGAAAATTATTTTGGGATTGTAAGAATTTTTTTCTGTTATGTTCTACGATTTAACCCAGAGTTGGTAGGAGAAGAGCTGGGTTCAAACTTTTCTTAAGTGTATTTCCACATCAGCGACTATCAACGAACCCGACTGGAATTCGTACTTCGCTCTTCAGTTTCTAATTCTGTACTATTACTTTCATCCGCACATCTAAACTTACAGCATTATTATCAAGCTGTCATCGGTCTAGGTACTAAACGGATACTTCACTGAGCGGGCATGAACGCTAATACTGACGTGCAATGAATAAACAGACAAAAGTATTTTTTTCCTCAGCGTTGTCAATCATTCAGAAATAGGCAGCATTATTTTATTCGATTTGGACTTTCATTGAGAAATTTATCGAAGAATGAAGTGTAAGCTTCATATTGTCAGCTCCTCTCGAACTATGGAAATCATTAAATGTCGAGTGGGGATTTGACTAAATGTGTAATGAGTAAATATCAAATCGCACCAGAATTGAGAATTCGACTTTCAGACATGAATAGCGTAATGCAACATTTATTATGGAAGGAAAGAAACCTTCTTCGTTTAGTGTAAATCGATTTGGTCCATAAGAAATGCATATTGTTCCAAGTTAACAGGTAACTGAAATATTCCTTGTAGCAAGGCAACTAATGCAACAGAGGGCGTTTTAATCAGCTGAATAAACGGCAAAACTGTAACCAGCCAATCATAACATAATTTAAAGGAAGTCATTTAGTAGATGTGAATGCGCATCTATCTGTTAGCGTGTATCTTACTGTTTTTGAGTAGGGTCACGTTTTCTTTGGTCAAAAGAGAGAGGGGCAACTGAGGAAAATAATACTGAAGAGGTGGCCAGCCCCGGAGAACAGCTGCCGAGGCCGCCCCCTCCCATTGCACCAGAGGGAGAGATCGGTGCTCCCACCGGAGCCAGCGCAACCGACGGTTGTGGGGGCTGAAGGTAATTTTTCTTCCTATCCCGGGTGTACGCGCTTGGGTCCCCACCTAAAAATAGAACTTGGGTCACATCTCGTCCTAGTGTAAATACCCCATCTTTCTATTAGTAAATATAATAATTATTTTTTTTACAATGGTGTTGACTCTGTACAAGGACCGTGGACTACTCGAAGTAGAGTGTTACGGAATAAGAAGCAGAGTTTATGCGAATATGTATGGAATATAGCTGTTAACCATAGACATGTACAGGTTAAGATTTTAGAGATCTGGGAACGTCATCTTGGGAGTCGGTTCCACAATGCAGTGGTTCGGGAGAAGAAGGTGCGTGGGAATACGAAGAGCATGAATGGTGATCTGCTACTGTGTACTTGTCATGGGGGGGGGTGGAACTAAGGAATGGAGTTCATCTGATCATTTTCCGTGGAAATAGTGATCGAGCAGAGAGAGTTGTGACGTCTCGTATGTGAGAAAATGGTTCTCGTCTGGAAAATAGTTCCTCATCCACAAAGACGTGAAGAACTTTTTGGACTTCACTGGGCAGCTCCTGCATATATATGGCAGCAGTACACCATTTCCGGCCTAATCTGGCCCTTGTAAAAGTAGTAGAGGCAAGAGGAGTGAATTACTTGCAGGAGCGGCACAGGGAACTGGCCATTTCCCCAGTATCTTTAGCGATGGATCGTATGTACGAATCCAGCATGAAATCTGGGCTAAGTTTCACCCAGCAGGGGCTCAAGGCAAAGAAGCATCCCTGGGGAAACATCCGTTCATCAAGACTGGTA
The DNA here is from genome assembly GCA_903632075.3 of Acanthosepion pharaonis. Taxonomy (NCBI): domain Eukaryota; kingdom Metazoa; phylum Mollusca; class Cephalopoda; order Sepiida; family Sepiidae; genus Acanthosepion; species Acanthosepion pharaonis. The sequence goes on from CAHIKZ030002666.1 coordinate 2,058,827, forward strand.
AAGTTCTGATTCCTATCGGCGAAAATATTATATATAAAAAGACTCAACGTATATGAAATGAAAGTCTTTCATATCTCTGCCAAAATTCTGATATATTAGCTTAGAATATAAAATAAACAAATAAAAATGCAAATTCCAAGATTCTGTTCTCATGATATTTTTTAGCATTCACCAAACACATTTTCAGATATATCGAATTTTGATAAACAACAAACCATTTGAGTTATTTGTTGATTCTAAATTTATGACGTTTCGGTTCAAATACTGAGATGATATTTGAAGAATAACTTTATCATTTTAATTGTGTTATTGTCACTTGCATTTCTATTGCTTTCCCATAATATTTAAGCGATAAAACTATTTTTCAATACAGGTTTCTTTAAATGAAAATAAATTGCACAAATATTTTGGTCATGTTTTATTTTACTGAAGGTAACATAACGTATGTTAATGATCTTTACTAACGCATTGCCACTATAAAATCTCATCTCACGCAAGATAACTGTCTATCTCTCTCTTAGCAGGCATATTCACTATTGCAACTGTTGCATCATAAGGAAGATTAGAATACATGTGTACACTTTTACAAGCCGAGTTTTATGTATGAAGAGGCAATTCGTATATCGATGAGGGAAGAAATAAGAGGCGAAAGGGACATTTCTTCTCAACAAAATCTAAGCAGGTAAGTTAAAGAACGAAATAAAAAGAGATTAACAAGCAGCATATAAACTATTATTTTCGTTTCCATTTTTATCTTAAGATTGTTTTGTGTTTGTATTCCTGATTTTCTTTGTTTCCATGGATTTGCTTTTCTTCTCGGATCTTTCTTTCCTTTCTTTAATTGTTTTATCTGTTCTTTCCTTTTAGTTCTTTCATTCTTTCTCTCTTTCTTTCATTCTTTCTTTCATTCTTAGCTTATATTCTTAGATTTTCTATGTTTACGAGAGTTCGTAGCTGAACTTGCGATTTAAACTATCGCTGTATTATGTTCGATTTGTTTAAATAATAATGCACTGCATTCGGTGCATTGGCAAAGATGGAAATTGTTTTTAAAAGTAAATCGCTTTTCTGTAAAATAAATGATTTTTCGCATCATTAAACTATGGAAATATTTATCTACTTACCTTTTCCTATGTACAAGTATATATATATATATATATATATATATATATATATATATATGTATATGTATGTATATGTGCATAATTTTGTCTGCTATAATTAAGTGTATTAAATTAATCATTACAAATAACTTAATATAAAACCCTAACTCTAAATTTAATAATTTAATATAACCCTAACCCTAAATAATGCTTCATATTATTTGCAATCTCGTGTTACCAACGAAAGTAGATTTTCATTCATTCTTTCAATCTTTGATTCTTTACACGAGCTTTTCTCTCCATTTTCCTTCCAGTTTTCCTTTGATAAAATTACTTTTTTTTAACAATTTTGCTCTTCTCTTGTTTCCTTCTCAATCCATTCAACCGTTTTTTAATTCTTTTTTACATCAATCTCTGAACTGGGTCCCAAGATTTTCACACTTATACCATCCAGTATTTGGGATTCTTAGCTTTTCTTCTTTGTTATTCGACAACCCCCCCCCTTTCAGTTTCTTGCTGTCTTTGATTATCTTTTACTCAGGAATTTATTTTTCCTTACTTTTTCTGTTTTTTTTCTACTTCTTTTTTCCTTTTCTCTTTTTTACCGCTCATAGGTTGATCGATCGAATTCAAGACCAATACTAAATTTTATGAAGGAGGGCAGCACATGAATAATTGACAAAACGAAGAAAGTAAAATGATGCTAAACAGAAGAAATCAACTTATTTGCTTCCATTTTGCCACTGACAAACTCACTTTTCTTTTGCTCTTTACATACGTAGTGATGAGCGCCTATTATAAATCAATGGTCAGTAGCACTGCATCAACGATGAACTACATCCTGTAGCAAGGCGTATGATCGGGAGATTGGAGGTTTTGAGGAGCATGCAATCACATCCTAATTTCTGTTGTTCCCAGGTCCACCATGACCCGAAATGGTAGCGTCTGTTAGGGTCCCAGCTATGGGCATATAATGAATCCCCAAACAAAATCGAAATAGAATGAAAGCATAAAAATGAATTTTATAGTAAAAACAACAGTAAAACATTCTTAGATAAAAAATGGCCAAAACGCATATTTATCGTAAAATGACAAACGTTATATTTCATCTAAAATTGGGTTACAATATTTAGATTTCGTCATTAAATATCCATAAAAGACATGCTGCTAAACAAAATCAACAAACGAACACCTTTACATCGATAATTATTCTTACTCTTTTCAATCTGTACAGACGGTAACCTTTTGTTGCGTTGTGTTTGTCAGACGAAGTTTTACAGAATAGAAATACAAAACATTATTCCCCAATTAGATCTTCACGATTATACGACAAGTTTAGAATGATCAGCTTTTTTGAATGATCAAATGAGTCGGGTTACTTGGTTCAAGAATTTAAATGACATCGTAAATGAAAATACTTTTGAACACTTCACTTTCGGCCATTTTTGAAGTACAATGAACTGATAAAAAATGAACTCTTGTCCAATTCTTATCTTCATTGAAATAAACCAAATATATACTGCAATTTACTCATGGTTAAATCATTTAACATTTTTATATACATAACATTAAATAAGTATGGACTATTTTAGATTTTTTTAAGTATGTGTTTTGCGACTAAAATTAAAAAAAAAAACTTTTGCTTCATTGCTGAAATCGTTGTGTAATTTCAAATAGTATCTACGTTTAAGATTTGAGCACTCGTTTACTCATATTTCAAAAGCCATTTATCAGAAAAGGCAAGACTTTCTTCGCATTTGGACGTCTTGGTGCAACACAGTGTTTCTACATTTCATATACTTTTTAAAATATTAGGATTAAGCACAAAATTAGTAGATCTTTTTTGTCGAAGAAGGTAAACAACATTTCTAAAAATTTCTGTCTACAAATATCATATTATAATTAAGCATATTTATTGTTTCCAAAACCGTCGTTAAAATATAATCGAAATATCACTTGATTTGAATTAGACGTGGCAAAATGTTGTTTTATTTGCAGACCCCACACTCCAACGTTTAATCTCCCCGATAGAAGCTAAATAAAAACTTACTTTTTTCATAAAAATCCACCAGTAATTTGAAATAAATGTCCCATGACAAACGATATCCTGTTTTTCTGAACGATCATGTCTTTCTGTTTTGTGTTATTGATTTTAAACGCTAAACTTTATTGCCTGTACATTTAAACGGAACAGCTTATGAAAAAAGCAAGAAAATACAAGAAAAAATGTTCTTCATTGAGTGTTAAGGAATGAAGATTATTTGAGGGAAACAAATGTGGGTCAGACCGAGTAAAACCAATCAATACGTTAACCATGTTTTAGTCCAAATTCATCATTTTATTTTATTTTTTTAAAATGTATTTGCAAATATTTTTATCATTAATGCCGATAACATTTGAAATTTGTAAGATTATTAGTATCTGGAGTACACAATAATGTATGGCCATGCAGGATTATACGGAAGGTCTACTCAGATATGTGTGGAATACTATAAAGTGTCACTGGTTGTAGCTGAAAGGTTTAATGAGGCACTATTACGACACTGTTAATATGAAAAGGATTAAAAGGTTTCATGTGAAAAGTCTGTATTAGATTTAGAGAATTGGAAAGGTTACAAACGTTAAGGTGAAAACATGAATTGAAATATGGAGCAAGGAGAGAAAGGGAAATGTTTTTTTGTTTTTTTTAATAACCAAAAAAGCAGAATTGAATATTGGGTTCAAAATATGATCTGAGAAATACAAATGGAATTGTTATGATTCGAAAAGGCCATGGGCTTGTGACGAAACTGTGCTACCAGATCATTACCAGTAATATTGCCGATTCTTCTTTAGGTCTTTTCAAGGAGCTCAAGGTAAACAAGAGGGGCATCGGACCATATATGGCAACCATATTCTAAGCATAGACGAAGGGTAGACTTCTAGCTATGTAACATAGATTCGGGGGAAAAAGATAGGACACAATGAACTGACCTTCTTAGCAGCTGAACTAGCAATGCATTCAATATAGCCTTTCCACTATATCAGCTAAGAACGTTAGCGCGAAAAGGCGTAGTGGGTCACGCTGATGGAATACAGGGAAGGCTCTCGCAGATAATTAATATAGAGAAGTTTACTTTTGGAGGCCATCTTCGGTCCCAGTTGCTGGGAGTATCAACCTTAATATCGAAGTAAAAGTATCTGGTTTTGTCGTCGGCGTAGATGCCAAGTTAGGAGCTGATGTCATCTGCAAGGTCGTCAATGAAAATTTAAAACAGTGTAAGTACAAAATGATCTGAGGAGTGGTCTTTCAGATCAACTTTCATTTCACGATTTGATATGAAAGACTGGAGCAGATCATAAATATGTCCGGAGACATCGTAAGTTTTCAATTTGATGAGAAAACTTATATGCCAGACCGTGTCAAATGCTTTCCAGATGTTCAATGCAACATCCCGGGCTTCATCATTTTTATCACGAACATAATAGAATCTTTCGCAATTAACGTCAGGATATCAGTAGTTGATCTAGAGAAACGAAAGCCGCATTGCTTGTCTGAGAAAAGGACCTACGATAGATATTATGAAACAATTCAGCAATGTTTAGAGACTCTGAGACAGGTAGAATGATAATATATCTATAGTTGGAAAGGTAGGACGGTTTACCAGAGTACTTAAAAACTGAAACAACACACGATGACTTTCAGCCAGTAGGAAAGCAAGAGGCAATGAGTCATTTATTATGCCGTTTAGAGAGAACAAGAAATAGTTCAGGAGCACACATCTTAATGACTATTACTGGGATGCCATATATATATATATATATATATATATATATATATATATATATATATATATGCATGTTTCATTAAAAAACGACAGACAAGGTACTACGGTTGAGCTTTTTATTTAATTTTTCTTGTGTTCTGACAAGAGCTTTCTTTTCTGGACAAAGAGTGTGTAAGAACTGTCCGAATGTGTGACGTCATTTAAAATTTAGGTTTTGCTTTCGAATCATGGTACTTTCTGTGTCACGATGAATACATATTTTTAAATAATAATTATGTTATGCTCTACTATGTATCGAGCACTGTTTTTAAACATAAATGCTAAAGAAACCTAGATTATAAATTTGACTGTTCTTTATATATATATATATATATACGTTGGGCTCTTCCGTCATTTTCAACTTATGCTATCTTTGTGCGAGAAAGAAGAACTAGTTCACTAGTTTACCTGTTAGAACAGAGCACCCAAAATATTTGAATATATGATTTGGTTATAGTGATGAAAGCTTGTGCAGAACTAACTATATGATTCAAATAGAGAGAAACATTGTACATAGTGTACGATATGGTCTCCAAACAAACTCCGCACGTTTTGAATTCAGAATTCCCCTTTAAGTCTAGTTCAGAACCTAGGCTATAGGTTCGGTTTGCCATTTTATTCACATATAGCCGGGTGGAGGAGAAATAGATTCATACAGTTTACAGGGGTATTTACACCTAAGTGAATGTAACGAACTTGAGGGGAATCCAAACATAGTTCTACTATATCTCAATATATATATATATATATATATATATATATATATATATATATATATATATATGCTCCTGAAAAATTTATTTCGGTTCATCTCTCTTGTGAGGAAGTGTTGGTTTGTAAACAGTGACTATTACGCCTAATAATAATAAAGACTCTTCGATAAATCGAATTGAGTTCTCTCAGTCACTGTTTATTTATCTAAAAATAAATATGCTTAAATTCACTTTCATCCCTGCCGTACGCCAACGGCTTAGTGGTAGAATCCCTCGGGTTTCGATCCTAGGTCGAAGAAACCGGACGTCTAACCACACTGATGAGCTGTGATAAAGTCAAAGAGCCTGTCTGTGGATCACAATATATATATATATATATATATATATATATATATATATGGTAACGGTGTATAAGAATTAGTGTGTTAATTCTCCTTGATGAAGTGACGTCTGTAAACACAGAAAAACATACACATATATTTGTGTAAAAATTTAGATATAACTAACAATATAGATGCAAAGTACTATATGAATAACTACAAAATGAACACATATGAGTGAGTGTTTAACACTATAGTTATCGCTACTGCAAGTTAAATCGGCATGCCCAGTTCAAATTTTGAGCGCGTCATTTCGTTCAATTTCCATTTATATTCTTGGATGAGGCATGAATCCATTTTAGTTATTTATCAGGTATATATATATATATATATATAGAGAGAGAGAGAGAGAGAGAGAGAGAGAGAGAGAGAGGTAGACAGGTAGATAGATAGATAATTACGATTCCAGTGTAATAAATTATAACCATGGAGACAGACAGACAGACAGAGAAAATAAAGAATAAAAATAAATGAATAGTGACAAAGAAATTATCATTTTATTTAGAAATCCAAATATACCCGGTGAAATATACCCAAAGTTAAATATACTAAATTATATAAATTATATTTCTCGTTCTAGTGAGGTAAGAACAGATTAACATAATTTTCACAATTCTTTGTATCTCATCGTAAATAACAGAATTATAATGTTAATTTCATAAAACTACTCCAGTTACAGTATTTAGAGAGACTCCAATTATCTACCATGTCTATGAAATCAAATATACGCATGAGGAATATGTTTAAAATAATCGATGAAACAAAGCAACATTAATACCGTGTCATGTAACCAGAATCAAAGACATTAGACAGCATTCGAACTTGTTTCTTTACTGTTTCCTCGGGAGATCTTTTCGGAGTTTATGTCTAGTGTGTCTTATATTATTGTCCACGCTTTACGATAAATTCCCGATGGGATTGATACCAGGCGATTCAGCGTGCTATCGTATCACTTCGTGTCTCTTTTATCTGGAGTTAACACTCCTCGGTTTGTTATCAAGTGGGAAACACGCTATATGATTATGAATGTGTGGAAGCCTAAACTTATTCTATATTTCTAGATAAATATATTTGTATATATTTTCTTTCATTCGATGTAATCAGTCGGCAACATTTCCAAGTCTAAAAATAAACACGTTGGTATTATATTTTTTTTCTTTTTATCATTTTTACTTCGTCAGTTGATATTCTTCACTTACTATTGTTTTGATGTACCTCCAGACAATAGATGCATTGGTGGGGGAGGGGGTATTATATTATTCAATCTTTATCACTTCATAAACCTGTCCGTGAGAATCTTCAGCAAATTGGAGGAATTCTTCTTTATTTTTGAAAGAAAACGTTCGAGAACTGAAACGAATTTGGATATGGTAACATCAATTTGCATTTTCTTGTCAATAGTAAATATTGTTCAACAAAAACTGATGAAAATAGATTTAAACTTGTGGTCAACTTCAATGGTCTTGTATTCTTATTTAGAAGAGACAGTTCTTATGTGTTTAAGAAACTTTCTTTGAAGGTACATATTTAAAAAGTAGTGTACGACAACGCAGTAGACTGTAATTGTTATAATCTTTGCAATTATCTAATAAGAAACGACATTTTCGATCACAAATTAATTATAAATGAAAAATATAAAAAAATTACACACGATTAATGACAAAGGCAATATAAATTTAATTTGAAATCATCTTCTTAAAGGAAGTGCCGATGAGATTTATTAAAAGGAAATATATTACGATAGTGCTGTTATTTCATGTATAGAATTATTTACGTATAGCTTAATTTCAAATTTAATATAATGGTCAGATGTCTTGAAATGAACTTTTTATATTCTTTAAGAATTAGTGTGTTAATTCTCCTGGATGAAGTGACGTCAATGAACACGGAAAATTCACATTATATTTGTGAAAAAATTCAGATATAACTAACAATATAGACGTAAAGTACTATATGAATAACTACAAAATGAACACATATTAGTGCGTGTGAGTGTTTAACACGATCGTTATCGATACTTCAAGTTAAATCGGCATGCCAAGTTCAAATTTTGAGCGCGTCATTTCGTTCAATTTCCATTTATATTCTTCGATGAGGCATGAATCCATTTTAGTTATGGGCAAAATATCAGGGATATATATATATATATATATATATATATATATATATATAGAGAGAGAGAGAGAGAGAGAGAGAGTGAGAGAGTGAGTGAGTGAGATAGAGAGCGGATAGGAGAAGATGCCGTTTAAGGGAGAAGTCACTAACTTAAAATAACATTTAACGACAATACGCAAATAAGTAAAATATTTCAGAGTATATATGTAAAATCAAAAACAAAAACCAGTGAACATATAGGGGATTCCACATAAAGAAATACAAAGTTAAATAAATATATAAAGGCTGGCTACCTTAAATAAATGTTCAAATAATAACATGATGAAAGAGGCTAATGCAGAAAGAAAAGATTTTAGTGGATAAATACCGTCGAGATGATATCGTTGGGGTTGGGTAAGATATAAACCGTGTGATTTATCACATTGCTTTTACTATGCCGTTCGGGTCTTAACTAAGGGAGAACATGAAGTGGCCAATAAACGTGACTAACCGAAAAAGGACCGAAAACTGAAAAAAGGGACAAACATAGGGGAAGTACTAAGATATTAATTATGGAAGATTAGGTTTATAATTGTATTTTATTTATTTTTCTCTATTATTTAAGTTTGGGTATATATATATATATATATATATATATATATATATATATATATATATATATATATATATATATATATATATATATGTGTATATATGGGTATGTGCATGTGTGCATGTGTATGCGTGTATATGTATGTGAAAAGTGTGTGTATATGGATATAGATGAATATGTGTATGTGTGGATATCTGAATATATTTTTTTATGTGTGTACATGGATATATGTATGTGTGTATGTGGGTACACGCCTATGTGTATGTATATACATGTACATGTTATTGTGTGTATTCGCATATGTTTTTGAACATAGAAATATAGGTCCTTGCTGGATTAGATAATCGTTATATTTATCTTTATATATTTATATTTGATTTGTAACCTGTAGTCGATATTAAATTTGTCAAATTTTCTCAATTACAAAGCGGCCCTTAAAGTAAACGCAATTTTACTTTCCTTTGTCCCATCTCTCTCCCCCACCTCGTCTTTCCCTCCCTCTTATTCTAACATTAGATTGTCTATGGTGTGTGTATGACACCACGAAATGTATCTTTATGCATTAGACATCCGTAAACATTCATTTTTTTCTCTTAATTAAACCCCTTCCACCCATCTCTCCTAAAATTCTCTCTGTTAAGGTTTAATCTCCCCCCTCCTCATACTTACACTCTCTCTAAATTCTGTTTTTATTTCCGGAGTTGGTTTTTTTCTGTTTTCATTTTGAATTTGTAGGTCTGATGAATTGGATCGTATTTACGATTCCAATGGAATAAATTATGACCATGGAATATTAGTGTTTAAGCCTTTCTTATTATATCCTTACTCTGTCCTAGACATTGAGTTCTACCTGGATTCTATCCTCTTGGAATTTTTTATTCAAAAAATATACAGGTATGGGTATTTATATATTTTGCATATGTATGTATATTTTCCACTAATATTATCTATCTCTTCTTCTCTCTCTCTCTCTCTCTCTCTCTCTCTATATATATATATATATATATATATATATATATATATATATATATATATATATATATATATTTGTATATTTAGGCAGCAATCCTTCCTTTATCCACTTGCAAAAAAAGACTAAAAATAATGGAAGCTCTAATAATAAAAAAAGAAAAAAGCCAACCCTTAACAATATTAACTATGAACAAAGCCACAGAAAACTAACTGTATTCGAAACTAAAACATCACTACCACACACTGAACATAAACAGAAGAACACACACTCTACTAAGCTGATAATTGAATCATCCTTGATAATGGCTAAAAGGTATAGTCGAAAGCGCTCGGAAACACAGAACATTCGGACAGTTCTTACACACTCTTTGTCCAGAAAAAAAAGCTCTTGTCAGAACATAAGAAAAATTAAATAAAAGCTCAACCATGTAGTACCTTGTCTATCGTTTTTAATGAAAAATATATATATATATATATATATATATATATATATATATATATATATATATAATATTTATTTAAAAAATTATAACATATGTATGTTAAATCATCACTACAATAATAGATATTTTGTTTCAGCACTTCGAATGTCTTGTCAAGTGGTTGTGTTTCAAGTAAAATAAAGAGTTCAAAAACTAACCATTACCCCCCTCTAAGGGAAAAATCGTACGTAAGATGTCATGACCAATCAAATTACAATCATATGATAATTCAAATAACTCAACAACGGGCTTTAGATATGAATTATTAATGCTTTAAAATAAGTAATAGATTTTTAGGTAATCAGGATAAACAGTTAATCTCCAATTTTTTGTAATTAAAAAATAAATTTACGCATATTAAGCTCTAAATGAAGCCATGTATCACGTTTAGAAATTAACAAAAATATTCATAGAAAAAAAAACGGAGAAAATATGTGTAAACTTTCATGTATTGTTCTTAGAAATGGGTTAATTTTTTCGTCCGAAACTAAGCGGTGGTAAAATGTACAATATATGACTACGTAGTTAGTTACAATGATAAGGTAGTGATGATAGGTTTAGTTGATAAGAGGGAAAGGTTTATTTGTGGTTAGACATACAGACATCATGTCATAATAAACAAATACATAAATGTGATTGAATATATGAACATGCAAATATACGAACGACAAATAGATTTATTGAAATTCAATCTTCCCACAGAACTACGGAGATAACTCAAACTATCGTCATTAGTCCACTGAATTTAGAATCAGTGCTAACTCTTCTAATGATAAGGTCTTCAATAGGCATAGAGAATTTTATAACTCCGCCCTGAATAGCAGTGGTTATAGAGGGCCCAATATTAAATATAGAAATACGCTTAATATTGACCATAATAAAAAGCGAAGATCCAGAAAGGTCATTTGATTCATCCCCACCTTTCAGCATCATGGTTAAAACTAAATTAGGATTAAAATTATTACATTTCGCTAATAGACATTTCAAAGACTTATCCTCCGATTCCAATTCTCACAAAAGCAAATCTATACTCAGATCAAGACAAATCAAAATGATTTCTTTTGCACTGGAAATGTGAATTTAACTCAGAGGTGGTGGAGAAATCTTTGAACGATTTATTCATTTAATTATTCACTTTTTTCTTCTTTACACACACACACACATACACACACACAGAAACGCACTTACGCGCATACACACATACGTGTGTGTGTGTATGTGTGTGTGTATGTGTGTGTGTACGCGCGTTCATAATCCTTGAAATTGTTGGAGATTTATATTTTCATCTCTGGTCAGTATTTAATTCTTGTAAAAAATCAACCGATTTTCGAATATTTATTTTAATGTAAGTCATCGACCCTGCTTCGATATATTAAATAAGTGGCTTTTTCCTCGCATATTGTTCAGTGTTTCACTAATACACACCTCAGGCAATATCGATCTGTGCATCTTTCTTTTACTCTCGATTTACTGTAATATAAGCATTTCATTAACTGTAAAAAGGCTTTTCTTGTACAATCATAAATACAGTGTAGAATTTACATTTTAAATGAAATTCCGTGTTATCATTAAACCAAGAAAAAAAAAAGTAGGGACCATCAAATTTTGAATTTAGAATTTATGGTCGAGTCCACTTGTGGAAATATCTCTTCCGAGTATTTTCATACTTTATAGAAACAAAAAAAAAAATATATATATTTGCTGAACGATCCGAGAAAATTTGGATGAAAATAAAAACTGCAGAAATGCAATGTGCGATTTTTTTGTCCATATTCCTTTTCATATTTATATTCATTTTTTTTACAACGTTTCTTAAATTATAGACATGGACGGATTATTATATTCAAGGTCTGAAAATTTCTGTTCAGCTCGAAAATGCCTGATTCTATATAAGGACATTTCCTCCTTTTTTTTTCGTTTTTTACCCTCATTGCTTTTATTCTAATTTTTCCATGAATTTTGTTCAGTTTTTTAATATATTTGTGAATTCACACCACATTAATTTCTTCGCCTTTTTCAATTTTTTTTTTTACTTTCTTTTTAATATTCTAATTTTTGTTGATTTTCTTTTTTGTTTTTATTTTTATTTAGTTTTCATTTTTCTTCTTCGCATCTCTTTTAATTATTTTTTTCTTCTTCGCATCTCTTTTAATTATTTTTTTCTTCTTCGCATCTCTTTTAATTATTTTTTCGTTTAAAATCCCTCTGTTATTTAATTGACAATTTTATTAAATTTTATCAATATTTTTTATTGGTGTAGTTTTACTATTTGTTAAAATTTATTCATTTATGTTTCCCTTTCGATTTTTAATTTTTAAAATTTTTAAAATTATTTTGCGAATTCATTTTCCTTCTGTTTGTATATTTCTATTTTGTATAGTCAGACATCTTTCTTTCATTTTTTTTCTTTAATTCTTTTTTCTTTCTTTCTTTTTCTTTCTTTCTCTCTTTCTTTCGTTCGCTTTTTTTTTTCTTTTTTCTCGCAAAAGATAGCATATTTATAAAAATGATACCCTTCTATCTTTTGCATAATTTTTATTTTATCTTCTTTTTTATTCAGCATGAATAGGATCCATTCTTCGATATTTGACTACTTTAAAATATGCGAACATTTCCGGTTAGAAAAACACTTCTCCAAGTAAACTTACTTTTGCTTAAAGTTAGACATGAAGACATAATTTGCTGTTAAGTTAAAATATTTTCTTCTTTCGTCATATATTTCATTTTTTAACTCTAAATATGAATTATGAATATTTATAGTTCATAATTTCCTTGCCAAAACTTCTGGATCCACGCTTGAATTTTCTTCATCTTTTTTCCATTTCTGTTCTATTTTTAAGGTTGTTTTCACTAACTTATTTATTCGCCATTTGTCTTTTAACCTTCTTCCTTATTTTTTTCATTGTTATCATCTTTCAATCTCATTCGTCAGTCTTTCTTCATTTTCTTCATGCTTTTATCTTTTTTTTTGTGATTTATCGTTATTCTCCCTTTTCCCTCTTCTATTGCTTGTCCATTCTTCTTTATCTTTCTGATGATTTAACATGCAATTTTAATTGCCTTACTTTTCTCTTCGGATATTTATTTTCGATTCTTGTATTTCTCGCCACCTTTTCATATTCTTTTATTTATAGCTTTTTAAAAGATTTTTCTTTTTATTTATCGTGCAAAGTTTGTTGCGTAACTATTTAAAAGCAACCCTCTAGTTTCCGCGTAAACTCGTCCATCAGACATCGAGGAAAATTTTCTAAGGCCTTTGGCAAAACGTTTACATCAAACACATGAATTACATAAAAATATAGCAGTAAATAGGTCTTTATCCAACGAGGACGGCACCATGTGTTCGCATGATCGGGAGGAAAATGACGTCTTCATTAAATGAAGAGAATAAAGTCATCAATATTTCAACCCCGTGTTTCTTTATCTAATGAATTATTTCACTTTTCGAAAAATCAAATGAATCAAAATATGTTGTCGTTTTTACCAATTACTTAGGGAAATGATTTCCTTTACCGGATGAGCAGTAATCACTCATTCTCACCATTTTCTGCTAAGAACGCGCGGATAATAAAGTAAACTAGGCGTTTCATTTGTTGACTAGATTCTTTCAGAAAATTAAAAAAAAAATGCTTTAAAAATTACTACTTTTTCAAAAAGTATTTATTACATTAAAACCATTTTAAATCAAATCAAATTTAAATCTTCAAAGTTCCCAAAAATGTAACTGGCACGAGGAAGTCATATCAGTTGAAACAACAGAGGTAAAGACAAAAACAAATATACTAATGGGGAAAATACACATACTTTACGTACAAAAATTTCAGACAATGTTTAGATGTCAAAGGGCATATCGTCCTAATCAATGAACTCATTAAGACAAAGAAAATGATTAATAATCATTGAAAACTTCGAACTCGAAAGACAGCCTTTTTGATGATAGAGACACAATATAATCGAAATATTCGTCACTCACGATCAGACACTCTGTTCGATTTTCCTGTCTGTGATTTTGCCGCCAGCCAGAAACGAGTAGCTGTCAATTTCTACAACTGAGAATTATTTTAAGTAAAACATAAATAATACGGGAGAGTATTTATTAAGAGTATATTCGTTGACGTCACAATGCCGACCAGCCACCATCTCCTTTGATCTATCTATCTATCTATCTATCTATCTATCTATCTATCTATCTATCTATCTATCTATCTATCTATCTATCTATCTATCTATCTAAATAAATAAATAAATATTCAATGAAGTCGTTATTATTACTATCTATCTATCTATCTATCTATCTAAATAAATATTCAAAGAAAGTCGTTATATATATATATATATATATATGTATGTATATTCGTATTTATATCTTTATAGATATCAATAGAAGATTTTTTTTCATCTTTCTTTATTGGAGAGTACACAGCCCACAATCCCGCGCCTGAATTTATTATGAATTCTGTATTTTATATTTTTAATCCTGAAAATGAGTTTTCCTTCTCCAACACTGGCAACCAGCCACGGCTAGAGATCTCAGTCTGCCATGTTATTTAGACCATAGCTGGGTTAAGAAGAGATGGATTAATCCTTTTTTCGAAGTGCCTTTGTACATAACGGAATATTACGAAGTCGACTGGAATTCGAACTCGCCTCGTCAAGGTCCCTTTCTGATTCACTAAATCTTACACTCCCCACAAATTCCTAAGATTATTCATAACAATATTTGACATTCTCATTAATTTTCAAGAATAATTCCATATATAGAATGTCAATAGTATTTGTTCAATCTTAAATCATCGTGTCTTCCTACTGTGACCATGCGCAAGAGTTATTAAATAACAAGACAATTTCCCTGTAAACACAGTCATATGGTAACTTACCTATTCATTGATCTCGCTCCATCCTCATTTACTTTCTTATTATGATTACCTGAGTTAGACAGTCGCCTTGTACCTTTTCTCTCTTCGAAATAATCTTCAGTTTTTTTTTTCTATTTTAACCATGATTATCAGAACAAAAAGAAATTCTACAGAAGTCGTTGTAGAATCAAAAGGAAAACAAAAATGATTCATCTATTGGTCGAATAATAAGGCAAACATATTCACCAGAGAAAAAGCAATGAAGCGTATCTGCACTAAAAACAACTAAGAACTGACAATAGACAATTACGTCAAAAAATGTACCAACACAATCAATAACACCAAGCTCAATAAACTAAACCTACATAATCTTTGTGTGTGGGCATGCGCGTGTGGAGGGTGCAGAGAGATGAGATGATAGATGAAAGGGTTAATACGGGGACATTGGCAATGTGCATTCATTACTTTGGAATATATATGTAGATAGATTTTGATCACCATGGCAACAGGTTTCTATTGTCTATCAGGGAATTAATCTAGAAATCAATCGATTATTTTCAGTATTCATTTTTATCACTAAGTGTCTAATGAATATTTGCAAAGACAATTTGCTGTAGAGCGAAAGTTAGAGCGGTGTACTCGAAGTTCAAGGAGTATGTTCGATATCTAATCAAGGTTTGATTCTTGTGCCTGTGCACTTGGCAATATCATGACTAATGAAAAATATTCAGAGAACTGAATGATAAGTGTAGACCTTTGCTCTACTAAGTTAAAATCAATCAGTCAATCAATCTATCTATCTATAAAAAGTAAAATGTAAGCTATATAATGCAAAAATACTTATTGGTTTGACATTTGTATATAAGATGTGAAGAAGCAAACATGAGTATGATAAAAATATAGTTTTACGGCATTCTACATTTATGATCAAGACTCCTCAATATCAGAGATAGAGCGTAAGTAAATATAAACGTAGACATTGTTCTCAAAAACGAGTTAACAGAATCTGTTTGGCACTAAACACAGTGCCAATATTTTAAACAAAACAAAAGTAATTCTACGCAACCAACAAATAAAAACCTAAATTAATTAATGAAATAAATAATAAACTAATTAACAAATACACAAATAACTATCAAGGAAATTTAATAATAATAATAATAATAAACAGAGGATAAGGAACGCATACGCTAAGCAATTAATAATAAATAATAAGTTAATATAAAACTATTTTTTATAAACAGTAGATCTTAGAATAATTTAAAATATAAACGTTCCCGCCCATTGAATAAGCTTTATGTTAAAACAATAAACCAGGAATTTCTGACCTTGTTATCCATAATCCTTTATTGACAAGCATATATAAATTATCGGTCTATCACGCGGCAAACGTGGCCTGAAGATTTCGTTCAAGCATAAAACTGACTCTCACCACCCCGTTTACACATATCAATACAGTTTTAGTCTTATTTTAAATGACTGGCTCACATTTACAGGTACACACTTTGTTTTGCCTAGTAATGCTTACACACATACATAGAGATACATACGCACACACACACACACACACACACACACACATATATTGTGTATGTTTAGTCAGTAAATTTTATTAAAGACAGCAGACGTTTAGTGTCGATTAATTTTATTGATCGACATTTCAAAATAATTAAATTATATTAAATGACATAAAACAAACATTTATCAATAACTGGAGCCCTAATGACATCGTCGACAAAAAAATCAAATTTCACTTAAACAACAACAATTTTAACATAACCATAACCATAATATGGACAATAACACCATTAACATATATATCCAAAATCAAATGCACCATAATTACAAAAAAAAAGAAACAACAAAAACAAAACAAAAACGAAACAGTAATAAAATAAATCATACATAGATATATAAAACAAGTTGATGAAAACAAATATATCAGAATCATTATTTACTACAAAAAATTATAAAAGTATCAACCTAGTTATTAAAAATGATATCCTAAAATTCCAACCTATGCAAGACAAACGTTGGTTCTGAGTAGGTATGACCACTTGGAAAAGTTCCTTTGTAAATATTAATAACACAACGACTTACATTGGCTATAACACAACCACCCTCTCTTGGCGACCACACTGCCACCTATCGAACCAGTGTACCGTCAGATAACACATTATTAAGCGACATAAGGATCATAGTAACATTTGACAATTGCTAACAAAATACTAGCAAAGTCAAAACAGACTCGCACAAGGGCGAAAGTATGGGTGCACACAGTGAGGATCGAACTCACTATCCTGTTGTAATTAATCTAACGAGACTAACTTGTTAACCATTACACCACCTCGCGGTACCCCGCCCTTCTATAATGATGACTTGTGAATGTCGAAAGCTTGAACCATATTTCTTCAAAAATGAACTTTGGACAAGTTCTCGCAGAATTTTCTTCTTATCCGAGGAGGAAAGCACTACTTGTAATTTGGTAAAGTAGATCGAGCAATAAAATTAATCGGCACAAAATGTGTCTTTAATAACATTTGCCTTACAAGACACACACATACACACGTGTATATATATATATATATATATATATATATAGAGAGAGAGAGAGAGATATAAAGAGATAAATCGATTGTACTTTACCATGTGCCAAACTGCCTATACATTCCTTTGTAAAATATATAATCTGTAGAAATCTACACTTACACTTTTCACTTATCTTTGCAAAAAAAATGAAATAAAGAAAACAATCAGATGCAATCCACCCTGGGACTGGGTGTATGGAGGATAAGAGAAAAATGTAGAAATAAAGACTGATAGATAGATAGATAGATAGATAGATAGATAGATAGACTATGATTTTATAAAAGTATCGCCGTCAATCACATTCATCTAGAAAATAATTTCGATCGATCGGTAAAGTCCAGATTCCTCGTATCACTTACTAAGCCACTAGGCAAGAGATGAGTCACAAAGAAGTATAGAATTGCAGAGAAAAATAACAATCGAAAAGAATATGTGAATGAAAGGAATGTTTTC
Organism: Acanthosepion pharaonis; assembly: GCA_903632075.3. NCBI lineage: Eukaryota > Metazoa > Mollusca > Cephalopoda > Sepiida > Sepiidae > Acanthosepion > Acanthosepion pharaonis. The sequence goes on from CAHIKZ030002666.1 coordinate 2,076,888, forward strand.
ATAAATGTACGAAGAATACTTTGTCCGCCCCCGAACACACTAAAAAAAAAAAAAAAAAACGACAAGCATTTACCACGTTGCATCGTATTTCTATTTTTTCTTATTCATTTATGTTTGTTGCGCTTTAGTTGATTTCAAAAAGAAAGCGAACTGTTCAGCTTCAAATTCACTCCATGTGTTTCGAACGCATAGTTCTGCTTAATATGAAAGCATACCTCCATGTTTAGACATTTCGACTTGTAAGCGTGTTCATTTAACAACGCTTCGCCAAGAAATTCTTGATGTAGAAGTGATATTGTTGGTGTGTATGTATCTTTTCGCTGTCAATGGGGTTGTTGGTTGTATAGCAGTTTTAGATATGCTAGCCTATATAGGATATCAGAAAGAAAGAAATATAATATATATATATATATATATATATATATATATATATATATATATATATATATTTATATATATTTGTGTGTGTGTTCGTGTGTTATCCTGGTCTTCAGAATTACATACACAAACATATCTATCTAACGCATTCTCTCTCTCCCTCTTTCTATATATCAAGCAGGTAAATAATGAATAAAATATCGAGAGCAATATAGAGACATATACTTATATATATATATATATATATATATATATATATATATATATATATATATATATACGTTCATGTATATGCGAATATATAATAATTACAACGCGCAGATGTAAACTTTGTATGCAATTTAGCAGAATGGAAAACATATAAGAGAAAATTGGAAAAATTTTCCGTCAATAATCCGACATGGTCACAAAATAATTTTATTTGAAAATCGAAATGTAAAATATTGAAAAGAAGTCTTAAATACGTTATGAGCTTAGAAGTGTCATTTTAAAAATTAACGAACATTATAGAAATTAGAGTAGAAAAATTGTTAATATGACATGAACTGATATAATATAATTTTTATGACGATACAATTAATTTAAAAAAGAGACTATTAGCACTGTAAACAATTTAGTCCGTTAATTTTGATTTATGTTTTTTTTTTCAAATAATAATGTTTATTGGTAAGATCGGATTACTGACGGAACATTGGAAGTTACCAGTAAATATGTAAATAAAAATATGGAGAAAATAAGTTAAGCACAACCATACACAGGAAGATCGGCAGATAGATTTTAAGATCCACTGTTGAATTGATGAACCAAGTTTTCTTCAGGGGCGAAGGAAAACAATTATAATTAGAAAGATAATAGCGATAACTGAGATTGTGTAAAGTCAGAAATTCTATCGGTCAGTGGATGTCTGAAAAAAAAAACAATTTAGGCAACCAATCTTTGCAATAAAGTGCTCGAAATCAGAGATACAATATTGATAGGATTAATATAAATATACAATTTGTCACTTAATTGATTCATGTTATATTCAGCACCACGTCTCCAGAGACTCGTCACCATTTTTGTAATCGTTCAGTCTACTCGGTAGGAGGTATCAGCAGCCTCCTGTCAATTGGACCGAAAGATTACATAAACGCTTTGTCTACGAAACTTTGGAGTCGGGGCGCTGAATATACCACCAATCAGCTAAGTGACAAATTTTATACTTATATTAACCTAATTAGGTAGGTAGGTAGATAGGTAGTGAAAGAGAAATATGAGAACTGCTTGTGTCGAATTGATGGTATGCTGTCCGATCATGACACATGCATGAATCGCCGCTACCTCCCGAATTATTTGCTTAATTCTAAGCAGAATAAATCGAGCAAACTTCGAGGGAATATTTATTGTTCCTTCTAAATTTAACCAAAACCTGTCAGTGTTTTTCTTTTTCTGTTTTATCCTTCAATTACACACCTAATACTAATAACTAATAATTTTTCGCATATGTTTTGTTATACATATTTTATTATGAAAATGGCGTTCCTTTGCTCTCACAGTACCAGAGATCTAAATAATTTACAATAAAACTGCAATTTGGGAATCAAATACACTATAATCTATCTTCCAATAAATAATTATAAATAAATTTTAGCTCCTATATTCAATCTCGGAATGAAATGCATAAATTAATAAGTTTGATAAAAAAAAAAAAAAAAAAAAAAAAAAACTAATCATAAATCATAAAGTTAATGTTCCAGCATTATCTTTAGTGTTCCAGCATTATCGTTTGTGTAGTATTATAAAATAAACTCATAATTTGGTCACTGGTCGCTTTCTTCTTTTGACAGGTTGTTTATGAATATAAAAGAAAAAAATGCAACGAAATATTGACAGTCGCCATTTGCGCAGCACCATTACATATTTGTATTATTCGAGTTGATTTATTTACAGTGTTCACTTTTTGTTTAGCCTAAATAATATATGATTTATTTTATTCCTTGGATATTGCTATCGACTTGATGGGCGTCAACTAAACATTCAGGTTACAGCAAATGGCTTGAAATTTTTTCCTAAAATTCAGCAATACAATTTCCAGCTTAGACGTAGATGTATGTGTGTGTATGTTTTCAAACCAGAAGAAAACTGGTATGTGAATAAGGAATCTTTACTTATTATAAAGGGACCATTTCGAGCCGACCTACTTTTCAAAATCCTACTAAACGACAAACATCAGATTATTTTCATAATGCTTGCATTATCGGGCTGAGAACTTTTCAGCACTTCGTAGCAATGCTAGTGATGATGAAGAGAACGATATGTTAATTTCAGACAGCATGATGAATTTGTGTTTAAAGAAAAACATTCAGAATATTTTCCAATTACACTAAACAGAATACACCGACCGCCACACGAAAACACGCATATATATTCAACTTAAAGGATATATGCATACATACTTCCATGTCGAAGGCATACATTTTATCATCTTCCTCTTTTCCTAGACATTTTGACCCTGAAGTGAAGGCAGCCTGTTCAAATTTGCCTTGCACATGTGTACGAAAGTCACACATATTCATGCAATATTTTAAGAAAATTTATTTTGAATTTCAATCCGTTGACTGTAGGTGTTGAAAAGTTGGGATTAGACTTACATTTTCCAGGTGTCAGCAAGCAAAAACAGGAAAGAAAAATTGAGACTAAGAAATGAAAAGTGTCAACACCATCTGATTCGACATTTGGGAAGAAACAGAAAGAATTTTGTTTTTTGCCTTAAGCATTCTTAAGAAAACGACTGAAATCTCATTTTAAGAATGACGTAAACAATTTAAAGAAGACAGAATTAAAAAAAGAAAAAACACGTAGGTCTAGCCTAAAAGGCAACATAATCTTTGGAAACGCTAAAAAGAACTGGCAGACCTACATTTCTTTGGTAATTATATAAGTAAAGTATGGGTATTTGCCTTTGTTAATTGACTACAAGTGTGTTAGAGAAAGTTATATTTTAGATAGCTGCTCACTAAAACTCATTTTGACTTTATTAGTTTCCAAATACGAACCACAAAACGCAATAGAACAGAAAGATTTTTTTTTTTTTTTGCGAATTTTCAGTCTTGTAACCCGTCCGATCCAAATCAATAATCCCCGACATAAGCTAAAACATGAAATTTTCATTCATTCGGTATAAGTTTAATAATATAAGCTAGATTTAAAATTTTACATTTGATATTTTTAAAAGATCATTTGCATGTTAATGGGAAATATACATTTCTCTTATAAAATCTTTTCTCTAACCCGGAAAATACTTCACATTGTCGATTATTTCCAACAGTAGATCAAAACATTTACGTAATAAAAAAGAAAAGGTTTACAAACACTTAATTATTGTGATCTTCTATGTGCCGTGTCCCTTCAGGCCGTGGGTTATATGGCTCTCCACAACTTCTTTTTCTTTTGTAACTCGTAGTAAGTTTTGTCTTTACTATTTTTCTTAATTCCTCTTCTGCCAACCATTTACACAAGCTTGTTAGATTGATTATTCTCTGTTATTCTTGGCTTCAATTCGCCCCGCGGGTATCACAATTTCCAAGTCTTCTTTCCTAATTATGCGTCCATAAAATTCAGACTGTCTCTTTTGGATTCTAAGTATAAGTCTTCATTTTGTTTTTTTTTTTTTCTCCAAAACTTTGTCATTCTTAGTATCCTTCTGTAGAATTACATTTTTGTTTCTCCAAAATAGTTCTTCAAAAATAGGAAATCGTCCAAAATTGATTGCCATTTAGGAGTGTTCTTTTCTTTGTTTCTGACTAAATGTTCCGGTTTCTTACTCCATTTTAGCTTTGAGAGGGCATCTTTCTCTATTCCAATAGGTCTTTGGATTTCGGTGTCGTAATTTTCGTCCTATTTTTCATGATATTTAAACTTTTTCTCTTGCTTGTATTTGGTGCCTGCAATTCGCACCTCGCCTCATGGGCCGCGTTCCTTTTGCTGGCAACCGGACATTTTCTTTCTGTTACAATTGAAATTCAGCTCCTTTCTTCTCGATTTCATTTACTGTCTTCTGTTGAAGTACCTGCAATTTCATATCTGTGTCTGCTATCACAACACTTTTCCTCATATTTAATGATGATAAGATAGTATCCGCCAATAAGGAATCCTGGTAGGACGTCTCATTCTTTCAGGATCGACTCTTGTAAAGATTGAATAAATCCACTGAGAAGATAAATCCTTCTATTACGACACTTTGTATTTCTGCGTATTTAATGAATTCATGTGGTTTGATTTCAGTATAAATAAAACTTACCTAGCAGCTCAAATAGTTCTTTGTGACATAATCTATTAAATGCTTTTACATAATCTATAAAGCAAGTATAAAACTTTTGCATTTTTATTGCTTTTTCTGGTATCACTCTAATAAAAAATATCGTATTTTTTGTTTGAGTACCGTTATGGAAACCGCCTGTTCTTGTCCTATTTCCGGTTTAATTCGCGTATGATCTGTATTCATCAGAATTCTGATAGTAGTGTTATATGGCTCATTAGGTTAATTTCCAACGAATTTGCATTCGTTTGCACATAGCTTCTTAGGCAGCGCTATAAAAATTGATCTAATTACATCTTGCTGTATATCACCATTATCGCATATTTTTATTTTTATCTGTAATCTATATTACAATTCTTGTGTATTTCATGTTTTCATCTTTCATGCGGAAGGGTTCCTCCCTCAGATGTATTCGTTCCGTCTTTGAAATACTTTTTTCTCTCTTTATTATCGTCGTTCCCTCTTTTGATTTTTGCTTCCTGACGAAGACCATGTCATACATGGAAGGCGGAACAGTATGATTATATGTACACAACCGCACACATACATCCACATCCATCTATCTATCTATCTATCTATCTATCTATCTATCTATCTATCTATCTATCTATCTATCTATCTCTGTATATATATATATATATATATATATATATATATATATATATATATATATATATATATATATATGTGTGTGTGTGTGTGTGTGTTTAAATCGTTATAACTATGAAGTGCGAAATGCAATCGAGAGTGCATTCTGTTTTTCTGCAGCCAGTTGAAAGCACGCAGTCTTAACTGAAACAAACACACTCGCTGGACAGTAGAAAGAAGTATCCACAACTGCTAAGTGTTAGGGAAGGACATATTAACTTAGAACTTACGGTTGTATATTGAAATGTCAAAAGTGATAATATGAGAACTATTTGCCAATCTTGCATTGTGTATAAATTCATGAAGCTGAGGTAAAACGAGGAAAATTTAAATAGAACAAAAGCCGGGAAAAATATCTTTTGTAAAACGAAAGGGATGCTACGTGCCAGCAGTGGGAAAATAAGAGCAATTCAGTTGCCAAATGAGGATTGACAACATCACAGTTTCTACTTTCAATTTCAATTTTATATATGAATGTCTAGGTATGAATCAGAAGGAACATATGCGGTAGCAATAATCGATGCAGGGACGAATTGCAGACTTATAAATGTCCAAGATTGATTCTTACGAAAAACATTGTCTATCACGATATATTTGCCCGCATTCTATCTTATTAATCTACTAATACTTCATGTCCTGTTATTTAGAAAGTAATTTAAAAGTTTTCACTTAATTTATTATTCTTCTCTAAGACATTTTTATTCATAAAAGCAACTACATTCATAATCAATTTTATGTATCTATTTTTTACCTAATATGTATTTCAAATATAAAAAAATATTGTGGATTTCTTACAAATGTTACAAAGTCTCTCCAATAAAAAAATAATTTGAATAAGGATTTTGTGTAATTATTAACATAACTTTCTTCCGAATATTTTTCATAGATTCCGTTTTTACAGCCCGAAATTTATTTAAAAATGTTATTATTTCTTACGGAAAGTTAATTTAATTTTTTTTTCTATGATATTTTTATTCATAATAACAAATATATTGATGATAAAATTTAATTTTTTTTAATAGTAATTCGTGTTTTTCTTTCAAAAAGTTATTTAAAAACATGCAGAATTGTACATTAGATTCATTAAGAATGTTGTTATATGAATTTAATGATATGATTAAATTTTATGAATTTATTCGATATATTTATATATCGAATACGGAGCTTACGAGACGTTAAAACTAACCAAGCCCCAAAACCATTGACATTTAAGAGTTAACCTTTTTTCTAGACACTTCTATAAACATTAAAAAGTATATTTGTGACAAAAGAAATTAGTAATAAAATTAATAACACTGATAACGTTCATTTTGTTTTATGTCATATCTTCCAGAATACGTTGTTTTGTTATGTTGGATAATTAATTAAAAGATTAAAATATATACACACTCAGGGATTTTCTGCTCAAGTAAGTCAATTTCTCCTTTATTAAGTGTGGCATTCTTTAGATCAAAGTCGTGGTTGAATTGATTTCTAAGTATAACTAATGTATATGATAAATTGTTGTGTATAAGATCCATTTTGTGTTCATAAACAAAAAAACAGACACATAATACTAAATACTAACTCCGTAACATCCACGATACAAAACAATTTAGCCAATCTAAACGACATCAAAATAATTATAACCACATGGAAATCTATTATCACAATCAATAATAGCTATAACAATAATAATTTTGAAGCAGATATATATGAAGTAAATTGCCAGAACTGCTCCTCACAATACACTGGGGAAACTTACTGTATGTATGATACCCAACAATTTATCAAATTAATTAGTTATGCATAGAAATAAATTCGAACACAAAATTAGTCTGAAGAATGCAATACTTATTAAGAATAACTTAGACGGACAATGGAAATACATATAACATTTCGTAGAGCCTTATTAAAATTGAGAGAGGAGATGGATCCGAAGTTCTACCAAATCACATGCCAATTTTAAGAAGAGTAACTATGATCCAAATTAATTATGCTCCTAATCTCTACTTTTTTTTTAAATTTCTGAAGCCGATTATATCAGTGAACTATCGAAAACACAAACCGAAAAAAAAATCGTTGTTCCTGGTGGAACGATGAAATTTGAAATAGGCGCTCAGTTAAGCTATGAGTTGGTCTTCAGTAAAGCACGCCTATGGTTGAAGGCTTATTACTAATTCGACATGGGTCTACCTAACAAAATATGACAGTATCAGAAAGAGAAAATAAATAACGAAGTTAAATCAATTAAAGAGGCAGAATTCGCATTATATCGTCAAATTTACGAACATATAGACGCCACATATTATGAGGTATTTTCGGGTGTTTTTGATTAGTAGGAATTATATTTGAGGTTTAATAGAAATATTGGCCATAGAGTTTTCGATAGTGTACGATTGTCGATCATTGGTATGGGAATGATCAGTATGATGAATTTCAACTAAGATAAAAATAAATGAATTTTCAACGTGAAAACTCAATAGCATATTTCGTTATCTTTATTATGATATGAAGTATAAAATCATATTTTTATTTTCGTGAATATTTATTTCATCAGAATGTTGGTTGCTTTTTATTGTAAAAGTTTACGTTCTCATTCTAAAGCTTTACAGATTAACATATCAAAATAAAAATAAAATATACTTTCATGCTTGCAAAATACAGTAATTTCTTAGTTGATATATATTTTTTTATTTTTTTTATAATACTCTGGGATTTTCTGTTTACCGTTATATGTTTAAGCAAATAATATTGGCATGGTGGATAACACAATTTAATCAATACATATTTCATTTTTCTGTAGAGGAAAAGGAGCACATGTTTAATTTCTTTTTTTTTACTATAATACAAAATATTTCTAAGTTTATTCAAGATATTTTCTTCAGAATTAAAAAAAATATATATTTAAAAAAGAAACTGAATAACAAACGAAAAAATCAAAACGAGGATGTATTTATAAAAATGGAATGAAAATGTGAATAAATTTGGTAAGAGACGAAAACATTCAGCAGAAAGAATATGGCGCCTACCCAATCCACATCAGAAAAATATAATGGGATGTTGAATTGGCTTCTTTGGTTATTCTGCTCAATATACAGACATAATTATGTTTGAGTTAGGAATCACACGCGCACACAGAAACACACACACACACACGTATATACACACACACACACATATATATATATATATATATATATATATATATATATATATATATATATATATATACATAGTCATTCACATACAGACTGTATCCTAGTTCATCAGTGTGGCTAAACGTCCGGTTGCCTCTAGCTAGGATCCGAAACTGGCTGAATTGGTGTCAGTCGAAGATTATACCCCTAAGCCGTTGGCGCACAGCAGGTCAATTTAAGCGCACTTATTTTTAGATAAACGCACAGTGACTGAGAGAACTCGATTCGTTTTACTGAAGAATCTTGCATCATTTGCAGTAACAAGTACTCTTTACAAACTCGCACTTCCTCACCGAAAGCTCAATCGAAATAAATTTTTCAGGAGCATATATATTGCCATCCACAGAGAGACTGTTTCGCTGTATCACAGTTCATCATGGTTGTCTGAAAAATTTATAGGTTGACTATGAACAATGTGCTAGATCTGTGAAATCTTTCATGCATTAATTTTAATTAATATATATGTATATATATATATTGTTACGAACTTGTAGCATATAGATGAACCACGGGTTCTAAAAAAAAAGGAAAACGTGGTTTCTTTTCTCGGTCTTCACTCAGAAATGGAAGCGACACAAGGGAATCAACGAAGAACAGACGCAAGACGATGGATTTCAAAATTAAACATTTATTTATAAATATATATATAACGAAACAAAGAAAGAAAAAAAAAAGAACATTCATTTAACAAAGGGGGAGGACATCAGTAAAGAATAGAAGGCGCGAGCGAATACATACATATATGAAAATAGATCGAGCCAAAAGAACCAACTTATCTTGCAGTCGGGCTGGTATCTTCACAAAGTTTTGATTCGCCGAAGCGAGAGTTCTGATGATAAATCAGTATCTTGGCCGGCCGACAATGTTCCTGGATTCTTCTTCTTTCGCAAGTGTTCGTGGGTCCCCAGCATTTCATACAGGCATTTGGTTGGGTTGATCAGTCAATAGCACCCTTTCAATCACTGGTCGATAGACTTCGTGGTCTTCCTCATCTCAGTGGGCGGTCTGACGATTTTTTGCCCAGCGATGTTCAACTGCCGCTGGTCAGAGGGAAACTGAAAATCCTTCTTTGGTTTTCGCTGTCCCCACAGACAGTCACGTGGGTTCCTTCGTCCTTGACCGGGTACGCAGGAGAATAGGGCGCAAATCACGCAGTGTTTGTGTGATGGCCAAAAGTTCAACGCATGCTCCGTACGTCCCGATCACGTGAATCGCAGCATGAGACCCTGATGGTGTCTGGAGTTTACTCATGGTCAAACGCGAAATCTTAGAACCAGGTCATCCTCACGTCGGGTCACTTCTAAGTTCACGGGCCCTTGGCTGGCGGGTGGAAGAGAGGATAGGGAGAGAAAGAATTTGTGAAGAGAAGAGGGGGGTATGGCTGATCATAGAATATATTCGCTCGCGAATCGGAAGCATTGGATTAAATTTCTGTTTTTATCTATTTATTTATCTTTCTTTTATATCTAACTAATTTTCTCTTTATTTAAGATTTTACTTTAGCCTAACACCTATATGGTTAATGAAATCGTTGCTACGTGACAATATATATATATATATATATATATATATATATGCATATCTGTCTGTGTGTGTAGAGATACAGATATTTTATGTGCAGAAACATACGCGTTGATCGTTATATATATGAGATTGTCCATCTGGCTGGCGTAAGTCGTTATTTCACGTTTATTTGTATTCAAGCTCAAGTTCAGTTCAAATTAAAATAACATACAAATATTGATTTTCTCAGCCGGTTCACATGAAAAAGTTTGGCACTACACCACGAGGGTGTGTTGAAAAAATTATAGACTGACTATGAAGGAATGTGCTAGATCTGTGAAAGTTTTCATGTATTAATTTTAATTATTCTTATTAATAGCTGCATTGATTGTTTCCATATAAAAAAAAACAATATCTGACTGGTCAGAGAAAGCTTCAAATGTAGCTGGCAAAGATTTCTCTTGAAAATGGTCAAAATTTGACATCGTGGTTTTACCAAATAACTGGAGAAAAAGAGTTTAGCCCTAAAAGATATTCATGCTGTCATGGTTGCTACATAAAGGAATATCGCTCTAGCTTTAGCAACAGTGTAAAAGTGGGCAGCAAAATTTAGGACGGGAAGGGAGATTCTTTAAGATGACCCAAGTTCTGGACGCCCTACAACTTCCACCACAGAGGATAATATTGACAGGGTTGAGCATATGATGATGCACGACAGGCGATTGATTATAAATCAAACAGCAAATACTATTAGTATATCCCGTGAGAGAGCTGAAAACACAACATTAACTTGACGAAAGTTCGTTTACTTGAAAGCTTCATAGCCTATGATGACTATTGTATTTGTCCATTTGATTCAGATACAAACCATGCAGTGCAAATACCATTCCTTACCAGCAACAAAGATGATCAAGTTTGATTAATCTGCATGGAAGGTGATGGCTTCAATTTTTGTGAATGCAAAAGGCATTGTGTTTATTGACTTACTTCAAAAGGGCCATACCATCTATTGCAAGTACGATTGTTTCATCAGGATCCAGTGCACAAATCCTTGATTCCAATGGTTATTGAGCTTTGACTGTAGTTTAAACTGGTTGATCATCCTCCCTATTCTAATTTGTCCCCATATGATTATCATTTGTTCCCCAACGTGAAAAAGACACTTAGTTGTAAAACAATATCTCAGTGATTATGACGTTATATCTGCTGTTGATGATTTTTTTGACCAACAAGATTAAAGCTTCCTTACCAATGGGATGATAGAATTCCAACACCGATGGAAGAAGTGGGTAGACTACAAGGGGGAGCATTTTTAGAAATAAACAAATTTGGTCACATTCTATGATTTTGATCAGCCGATTAACTTTTAGCATGAACCTTGTAAAGGTAACGAAAAAGGAGAAAAAACGAAGCCAGTTGTTGAATCCTCTTGACAGTTGGTCTGAAAAATTTCACAAAGACTTCCTCTACAAAACTCTAGTCAAGGTACTCAATACTGTATATAACATCTAACAACTAATTCACATATTCGATTAGCATTAATTCCATATATATATATATATATATATATATATATATATATATTCAAAAATATAATGTTAAATATAACAAAGAATGTCTATTATGTTTGATCATGATCCGTTCTAAGCTTCGTATAGTTGCTTTAGTTTCGGGAGAAAAAAGACAAAAAATATCCAACATTTAGTTATATTTTTATTATGCTGTTCCTCGATTTAAGGTTTCGGTTTTACATGAGCCATCATCAGTGTGGTTAGATCGAGGAACAGCATAAAACATCCAAATAGTTTTCTCTTAAATTTCTCCCTAAACTAAAGCCCCTAAACGAATCTTAGAACATCTTATGATCAAACATAATAGATATTTTCTGTTATATTTAACAATATATGTTTCAATAATGCCCCAATATATATATATATATATATATATATATATATATATATATATATATGAGTGTGTGTGTGTGAGTGCAAAATCATTTCTGTTCTGATAACTGATTCCTAACACGCACATAAGGATATATATTTATATACATATGGTTTCAGATAGGCAGATACGCAAATAGATAGGCTTATATTTATATAATAATTTCCAAACAAATATACGTATCAATATTTATATCTACACTTACTGTTTTATATACATCTTTATGTGTGTATGAGTGCAAGAAAAGAGTTGAAAGCGCGAAGAACTATGTCTAAGAAGGCAATAGAGGGAACGAATGGGCGATTTCAAACAAACGAAACCATAATCAATAAACAATGCAAAAGCTAACAAGGCTTTTAATCTGTTTTCTATTGATTTTTATTCACTCCAAGTCAATGCGATGCAAATTCGTCCAATCATTTCTATTCAGTCCACTAATTTGATCATATCTATGTACATCTTTTATGAGACCAACGAAAAGAAATTTCGTCGACAAGAAAGCAGGCCGAAAGACCTAAGTATCTCTTTTCATTTTTTCCTTGACTTGGAATTCAATTCCATTAGGAAACATTTTTATGTAAATTCAAATGTTTTCTTTTATCTGAAGGCAATCATCCCTACTTATATTTTTTTGACTGCGCCTGTTTTAAAAATTGAAACGAAGGAAAAAATACGCTCAATGAAATGAACAGCAAACATGCATATTTCTGAAATATTGGAGTGAACACACCACGCTACATGTTGCAGAAATCGGACATTCTCTTCTTTGAAAGAAAATACAAATTGAAAAAAAAAAAAAACCAACAAAAAAAAACAAGCAAATAAACTTATAGGGCCAGAGGCAGGAGCATTAATATACATTATGCACACGGTACGTACACATAAGAAAATGAAATCTTAAAACGAAATATTAACGCACACAAAGGCGTGATATATATATATATATATATATATATATATATATATATATATATATATATATATATATATATATATATGAATACTAGTGGACGCACATACACATATACCGACACACAGAAAGATAAACAGGAATAAGAATATAAATACCTAACTTGAAACCTATATATAAAGTGAAAAACAATGATAGATTTTGCTCCCTGTGTGAAAATAAAGATTGTGATACATCTGTCTTCATTCAAGTTT